>JAMLFT010001216.1:0-32331 GCA_026544285.1 Pachyrhizus erosus
ACCTAGCCACATATACATACTACTTTTGTCCTTATTTATAAGACATTGTTGACTATTTTATATTATAAAAAAATTGATTAAATCTATATATTAATTTTAAAATTGTGTGTAATTATAATATTTTCATTTTTAATTTTTATCAGAAAGAGAAAAAGATAATTCAGTAATATTTAGTATAATTTTGTATTATATTTTCAAGTTTAAATCCCTAAATGCAACTTTTAACAGAGAAGTATTATGTAACTTTAAAAAAAGTATACATGTCATTATTTTCATTTTTTCCTGTATAATATTTTCAATGCATTTACTTTTACCCTGTATCGGAACAATCCCACTCCACCCCCTAAAAGTTTTTGTTTTTAGTATCACTAAAGCATCCTACAAAGTTGTGAGCACACAACACCTGTGCAGCAGCCGCGAAATGATGATAAGACATTAATTAGTATACAAAAACATTTTAGTAACGTACAAAGATTTTTGTTATCTGTAACTCGCGCACAAAGAGCAATAATGCATAAGTGTGGATACACAACCTGCATAGTACTTGTGACGCATGTCACGACGATGAGACAATACAATACCACATTTTCAGCGTAGACCAAACTTTGAAGGAGACGAGAGTCAAGTGTCCAAGTAATTACTGTTGGTGTAAAGCGTGGAACGCTGAACGATGAACAAAAGAGAAGAACATGGGAATGTACTTTTTTTTTTCTGCCCATATTTTTCTCTTTTTTTAGGGAGATTCATGCTTTAATTGAACAGTAATTAGAACATCAACAAAATGTGACATTTGTCTTCATAAAGTTTATCACAAACAACAATTATCACTTACATTTAATTTATAGTCTCTATAAAATGTAATATTTGGTAAGTCATTATTTAATAATTAATTTTAAAGAACTTATATTTTAATAACTTTTACGTGTCTCAAACAAACAAGAGATGTTGCTAAGACTTAGGATAGGACCATCTCCTAACTATGCCACTAAGTGATCACCAAGTAAGTTTGACCCAGTATTTTCTATTACAGGTTGCAGCTGTGCTAAAACTTGTGATTGATTATTGACTTCTTTTTCCTTATAAATTAGTAGACTTATGATGTCAGTCTCGTGTATGGGCTTGGAGCAGTTATACTCCACTAGTGATTCGCAAAAATTATTAGCATAAACATATGTTTTAATAGCAACATTTTACCATAACTTTTATATCATTTATGAACAGATTCGAGATTCAATATGGTGCACAGATTTTACCATAAATATTTAGGATTCAATACACGCAAAATACAGCATACATACATAGATATGTATACAAAATTTATAAAATAATAGATATATAATACTAGAAAATTCAAGGCGGTAACTTAAGAAAAGGTAAAAAATTAAGAAAAAAATTTGCTTTATCTCTCATCTTAAAAATATTATGGATATAATATATTTTTTATCTTTCATTTTATCTTTATTTCTATTTTTAGTTTCTTATAAATCGTTATATATTATTTTTTGTCCATGATGTTAATTTCAAGAAAAATTTATATTAAAACTTTTGTTTAAATTTCTACAGTTTTTAACTACATCAATTTTTTTTATAAACTAAAATGATAAAAAAATGTTAAACAAAATCAAAACTTCCAATAATATTTTTTTAAACTACAAAAAATGTTACAAAAATAAACATTTAGGCTATCAAGAAATTTGTAATAATTAAAAGTCACTAGAAACTCAAATAAAAAAAAATTCTTACAATTTATGTTCATCACATTATTATTTAATAATTAATATTAATGTCAGAAACTAAAAACAAAATAAAATAATTTATAAAAATTAAAAATAAAAAAAATCATAAAAGACAAAACAGAAATTAAAATAAAATAAAGGACTAAAAATATATTTTGCCAAAAACAAAAATAATTATTAGAACTCAAAATGTTAGTATATTGCCAGTAGAGGCATATTCCGTCGATCAGTATTGCCAATTGTGTTACCTAAAGTCATAACTGCAGAACATGATTTTAGTTAGTATCCTATTAAACAAGTCATTCTTGAGTGAATAAATCATTTTGGCCTTTAAGGAACTCCAAATATTCATGTCTCCTGTATGAAAGCCCTCAAATCCACTGCAACTTCCCCATTAGTTATAGCTACCCAAAAGAGCAACATTCCAGTCGTCATTTACAATAGATGATCATGAATAATTAATAGCTAGCTGAAAATAAATGAAGTGCAAGAGCAAATGTCCAAGTATTGAGAGCGTCAGGTTTTACGTTAGTGCTTGTGAAAGGCAAAGGGATAATCCGAATGCCTAAAACATTTTTAAGGTGACTCTGTGTTGGAGCGTTAGGATTCTCCAATTAAAAGCTAATAGTTGAAACCTCAGCATTGAGATTTCTAAAATTTCCATGGAGAAAGAAAGGACACGTTTTTCAGCAATAGTTGCTCTAAAACCTTTGATTAACAGAATGGTTAAAAAGTAACAAAAGAAAATTGGGGAGGACGCGGTCAACATTAATTGGTTAAGTGTCAAATGTTATGTCAGATAAGTGACCACAGCTCATTCACTTTATATACTAAAAACATCATGTAACTATTGTTTCAACACTTTGGCTGGATCAAAATTAAAATTTGATGCCTTTACAATTATGTTACTCGTAAATGGTTAGAGGTAGAACGGATTAAACTTGATGGCTGAGAATTAAAATAATTTAACCTTATAGTCCAAAGAGTCCAAAGGTTATCATCCAAATAGTCACTGATGTCTTCAAGCTGGTAAGATTATTTGCAGTAATAACATCAATTATGAGTAACAATTTTGAAGAAAATAATAATGTCAAGTATGTGTAACAATTGTGAAAAAAATCTCAAATATGAAGCAATTAGATAGAATTGTTACAACTTTGGATTTGAAAGAAAGGAAAGAATTATCAATTCATGCAGATGAGAACATTTCCAAGTTGTTCACCATGATAATGATAACGAAAATTGGAAACAATGTTAGGGTCTAAAAAATAATTGAACCTGTAATGTGAAGAAAATGTTAAAAAGTAAAAAAAAAATATTGATCTATTATTAAAGAATTTAATTACTAAATCATAATCATAATACTCCTATTTTCTCCATCTCTCTTTCTCCTTTTTTTTTCTACTAAATTGCATTTTGAAACTGAAATGAATACAGGACTCTTTAATTATAGCAATAACACATATTTATTGGAAATTATGTATAGTTAAGAGGTATGTAAATTAAAAAGTGAAAAGTAAGTTCTATTCTAGAGATAAATTGAATTGAGAATGAAAGAACTGAAGGTTACGAAAGATGCAATTAGTTCATAATGGAAGACGTGGCTTAATAGTAGAGAATACCCTGCTAATGTGACTTGATAATAGAAAATGCTCATGCCAACATGTCAACTCTGTGTCTCGTGCTTTACGCTTTATATATTATAAATGGATAGATTGTCATCATAAATCATTAGAAGAAAACCTTAGCACAACAGTCAGAGTTGCTGCCATGTGACTGGAGATCACAGATTTAAGCACAGAATTAGCCTCTTACAAATGCAAGGTAATACTGTCTACAATAGATCCATAAAGGGTTCAACCCCTCCCTGGGCCATGTCATGGTGAGAGCCTGGAGCTGTATAGCACCAAGTTTCCCTTTGTCATCATAAATCACTACCAATTTGCCTACAAGGCTACAAACAGGAATAGTATTGTTGTCATTTCCTCCTGAAGAAGACAGCTTCCATGTCTAGTTCATCAAGAGATTATGCTTCTATGTCTCACATCCACTATAGCAAAATAAAAAGGAAAAAAAATTATGTGAACCACTTTAAAATTAAGATTTGACAGAGTTGTTGGTGTATAACACTGGATATAAAACAGATATGTATAAATGAAATATCCAAAAGTATTGATATAATGGATGATGTGGCTTTATAGAGAAACCAGGTGCTATCAATGTTCCATATAAGATCACGTCATCAAAAGATTATTAGCAGTCTTATTTTTCTTTATCCTTTTCTATTTTTTCCCTATGATTTCAACAAGGTAAAACAAAATAAAAATTAGCTGTTAGTAAAGTAACTTACCAATTACTATAATCAGATTCTAGCACTTCATTCTCTTTTTATATGTTGTGACCTACCACAAGCAAGAACAAAGCCCAATGATGCGACCAATGCCACCAGGTAACCGGCTATGGTTCCATAGCTCACAGAAACAGGCCATTCCTACAAAATAAGATGAAATACATGACCCTAATGCTACAAAACCACACACTTAACGAACTATATCATTTGAGAATCAATTAGACAAGCATTCAATCAGTTTATACCATTATAACAATCATACAGGTTTTGGATTCAGAGAACTATTATTGTATACTTCAGAATGTTAAACAAAGTCAAACAGAAAGCGGTTGAATCTGGATTTATACCACTAACAATCTTACAGGTTTTGCACATTCTAAAATTTCAATGATCTATATTTCTGTCAGTAGTCAAGGCCAAAACTAAAATCAAAATAGAATTAAAAAATGTAAAAGGCAAAGTTCTCAGAGGGCTAGACAGCTGCTGTCTACCATGCTATTAAAAGAATTTCCCTTTCCAAAACAAACCTCAAAAGCATGGTAACAAGAGTGGTGTGGCCTTCAGAAACATTTGATCAAAAACTCTTGGAAGGAATATAATTTAAACAAGTAAAATAGGATTCATGAAATGCAGATAATAATAATAGTGATGAGATTGTGTACAGAGGCTTGTGAAATAACATGGCTCTGGTAAGAACTGCTCATCCTATTTGCTCAAAACAATAGTCAATGAACTTGAGGAAAAAGGACGAGAAAAGGGAAATTTATTACCTGCCATGGCCTCTCCCAGTCAAGTGGCATTGGCCAGGCCCCAAACCATGCCCCAATAACTGCTCCATGAGCTGGTAAGCAAATCAGGTACTCTATAGATCCATTTGGCCTACAAAAGTATTACAAGAAAGTAATTAAATTTAACTAACTGAAGGACCAAAATAAATAGACAGCACTATCAAAAAAGTAGTTCAACATACAGCACTAACTAAATTTTGCAGAATCCCAATAAAAGAAACTTAACATAACCAAACTGTCATGAATTAAGAAATTATTAGCTAGAAGGAACATACTTTGTCTGTGCAAATATACATTGCCAGTTAGCCCACGATGATCCGAGAACACATGATGCAGGAACCATCTGCAATAGCACAAGATTTGCATTTATAAAAGTACACATAAGCATAGGGCCACAGTTTGAAAAATATGTCCATCCTGACATAGGTTGTATACTTTTAATTCATTCAGGGCAAAGGAAGAGGACTGATAACAAATCTCTGTAAATTAATTTCACAGCTTGAAAATAAAGTTGTAGGAGATCATAATAATTGAAATGATGTTTGGATTTTGAATTGATTCTGGAAGTCTGAAAGTATAATGATGAACTCACTGATTTTTACTTCAATATATGCTGGCTGGTTGTCATGCTTTTCTAAGGTGAGATGATTAGGTGCAAGAAAAGAAATAAAGGCTAAAATCTGGAACTTGTCAAAATCGCATCAAATGTATGTTGTACATGATCAAGGATAACAAGTAGCATCTGGCAAATGGACGGGGTTTTGTTTTACCTTGTAAAAGATTAAGCTAATGCCTGAGCAAACAAGTTCTCAGACAGACATGAAGTTCAAACCATTTGTTTTTAATTTTCTTATAGTAGCAACAAATAATAACTAATAAGCAAAGATTTTCATAAATAATCAATTTTTTCAAACAGTAAAAAAGGAAAAGAATATCCATACAAAATGCAAAGTATCAACAGTCAAATAAATGCAGAATATACATTAGACCTGTCCAATCGAAAACACCAAAACAATCTCCAAGAAGCTGTAACTGGTAGCAAGTGAACGGAAATGAAATAGTCACTCACCGTGAACACCGACATCATTAGAGCCCAATTTACAGTCTTGGGAAGATACCTGTTTCAAGTAAATTTGCAAAGTCACAACATGCTCTAGTTATGCATAGAGATTTCCAAAGTCAAAACTGAAAAGGGATATTTAAATACATAATAGAATTATAGAAGAGGCTAAACAATCACTGGAAAATCCACTTGTTTTGTTTAAAGGAACAATAGTATTACACTTAATCCTCTATCTCATCAACAACGACCTCCATGTGGAGAGTCTGAAGAAAAAACACTGTACTCTACAAAACAACCAATTTCACATACTGAAATGTAACAGGCGCCCCCAAAGCAATAGCTCCTAAAAAATTCAGTAGTGCCCCTGCAAAGTAAAAAGAAATTATTATTAATAAAATTAATTTTTCAATAGCAGTTTTATTAGTAAAATTAAATTTTCACCCTAATTGACCTCAATACCAAACTAATCCCGAAGTTGCAAACAACATCATTACCATTAGTCATTACAATGGTAAAAAAAAAAAAAAAGAAGAAACTGAAAAAAAAAGAAGAAGTTTGAACTCACCTACAGGCAATCCTAGAACTCCTCTCCCAACAGCTCGCAGGTACTGCAAAGAATAGAAGTCACACGAAAACAGAGCACGACAAAAACTTAGAATATCCCCAGAAATTATAGAATTGCTTGATTTCTGAGAAATTAAGAAACAAACAATACCGTGCATTGTTGCCGATTTTGTCGATAACGACTGTATAGAAGGGTCACAATGGGGAGCTCCGTAATCTAAACGACGCCACAGAAAGAGAAAAAGTGAAAGGAACTAAGAAAACGAAAAAAAAAGGGTTAAAAAAAAATTGAGGGTACTCGTACCCAGATGATGAAGAGTGTGAGAGAAGGATGAGTAACGAGGTGGATGGAGTAGACAGTGTTCGAAACCCAAAAGGCGAAGACCAGGCCAAGAGCGCATAACGCGTTGACTATAAAAGCCTCTAAAACTGAAAATGGGGGTGACGATTCCACGGTTGAGGCTTTCGATGTCGTCGTTTTCTCGCTGCTTTTCCGGCGATCCATGGAGGGGATCTCCGCAACGTGAAATTTCGAATGGAATTGAAGCAGGAAATGTGGAGAAGGAATCGCGGTTACAAATGGGCTCGGCCCAATCAGAACAGAATACAATATTGGGCTTCAGGGTTGGAAAGTGCAGGAGCATTGCTTTTTTGCATCATCTTTTTGCTACTCTAAGTGTGTGTTTTGGACGGATGTTGATAGAATTGATTTCAGGTTAATGTGATTTTGTATTATTAATTATGGTTAAAATTGAGTTTAAAGTCACGTGATTTTTGTTTAGATAACTGGTATAAAAAAATTGATTTTTGTTTAGAAAATGGTATTTTTTTTATCCGTTAGAAATACAAAAGTGAAACAAAAATGAAAACTATCTAACTCTAATGGAAATGACGCCTAATGCACCCACTAGCATTTTATCATGCAAACCATGAAGACAAACATCCTAAACTACCAAACAGTTTTAGTGAGATGCTCCTTGTCTGGCCAAGTTGTCTCCTAAAAATTTGCTTCCTTGAATGTATGTTGGAAAGTAAGATATGAGTCTCTCTCAACATATGATCGAATTTTATCAATGAAGGTGCATATGGTTGAATTGCTTCCACTCCTTGCTGACTAAAATGAATGGATAATTTGGAATTTGATTCACAAATAACCCTTCTTATACTCTTAAACTAAGCAAGATAAAGCCTATTTAGTATAGTTTGCATTTGGCATTCATGTTTGTTGTGACAATTTTATTTTGTTATAAAAAAATCAATATATTCATTCATAATTTTTCAATGCATCTGTACAATATAGGAATTGTTTACTAATTTAGGTCCTACCTTTTAGTTATTGATCCTACAATTTAGTATCTTATTTACAACTTCCTTATTTATACAAAAGAGATCTCTAAAAATAAGTTAGATAATTCTTATAATTAAGCATAAGAAATCTCAACACTCCTCCTCAAGTTGGTGCATAGATATCATAGATACCTAACTTGCTTAAGAAATTTGAAAAAACTTGACTTGAAATTGCTTTTGTAAGAATATTTGCTAGTTGATATTCTAATCAAATCTTAGGTAACTCTATAATTTTCTCATCCAATTTCTCCTTAATGAAAAATCTATCTACTTCCACATGCTTTGTATGATCATCTTAGACTGCATTATGAGTAATATCACATGCAGCCTTATTGTCACAATATAGTTGAATTAGTTGCTTAGGGGGAAAACCCAAATCAATCAGGAGGAGTCTTAACCATAGAGTTTCGCATAGTCCAAGTGTCATTCCTCTAAATTCAGCTTCTACACTTGAACGTGCAACAACATTCTACTTCTTGCTTCTTCGAGTAACAAGATTACCTCCTATAAAGGTGAAATAACTATAAGTTGATCGCCTATCATCCATTGCCCCAACCCAATCAACATTTGAATATGCATCCACATTTTGACAAGCTGCATTTTTAGTGAACAATATTCTTTTTCATGGAGAGGATTTCAAATATTTCAGAATGCACATTACTGCATTCATATGTTGTTCTCCAAGATTATGCATAAACTAGCTCACAACACTCCATGCATATGCAAGATCTGTCCTTGTATGTGCCAAATACATTAACCTTCCAACTAATCTCTAGTATCACCCTTTATTGACTGACAGTGGATTAAGTTCAACTAATAACTTCAATCCTTCTTCTATTGGTGTATCAACTAGCTAACAGGCTAACATGCCAGTTTCCTATAATAAGTCTAAAGTCTACTTTCTTTGAGATAAAAAAATACCTTTGGTGGATCTAGACACTTCGATGCCAAGGAAGAACTTTAAAGGACCAAGGTCTTTTGTTTCAAATTCCTTAGACAAGTAACTTTGTAATGATTTTCTTTCTTTAGGATCATTTCCAATTAACAACATGTCATCTATGTACAACATAAGTGCAATTATCTTACCATGTTATTTCTTCAAGAACAAAGTATGATTTGCATTGCTTTGCTTTTAGCCGAATGCCTTCATGGAATTTGTGACTTTTCCAAACCATGCCCTTGGAGATTTCTTAAGTTCATACAATGATTTTTTTAATCTACACACCTTTTGAGTGTGTTTTTCTAGTATCATGCATCATGGTGGGGATCCACATAGATTACTTTAGACAACTCTCCATGTAGAAAGACATTTTTCACATCAAATTGTTGTAATGGCCAGTTCAAATTTGAAGCTAAAGATAACAAGACTGGAATTGTGTTGATTTTGGCTATAGGTGCAAAAGTTTTTGTATAATCAATTCCATAAACTTGAGTGTACCCTTTAGCCACTAGTCTCGCTTTAAAGCGTTCAATTGTACCATCTACCTTATACTTTACTATATAAATTCATCTGCAATCGACTATTTTCTTTCTTAGAGGATAATCAACAAGCTTCCAAGTCTTATTTTTTTGCAAGGATTTCATCTCCTAATTCATGGTTTCCTTTCATCTTGAATCAGCTAAGGCTTCCTACACACTGTTAGGAATAGATACAATAAATAATTGATTTACAAATGACTGATTTGATTCTGACAAGCAGTGGTTAGACACATAGTGACTTGGAGGATATTTGACCTTACGAGAAATCTCAAGTTCATATGTGGGTTTAGGGATACCTTTAGTGTGATGTGGTGGTAGTTGTTTTCTAGGTGGTTCAGCCATCTCAAGAGCATCCTTAATTGATAATTGGCGGTTTGATGTACTAGTTTCCTGTGGTTTGAGGGATTGAAATGATGATGATGGACTTGATACTTCCATTTCTAGGTGTTCACCATCACCTAAGTTCAACTCACCCATATCTTGAGTATTAAGTTCAACAACCTCCTTTCTAGTAGGGAGTTCTACTTTATTAGATATATGAAGATCTAAAGTCTGAACTTCCTATTGGTACTTCCCCTAAAGTTTAGGCTGAAGGGAAAAATACATTGTGTCTTCATGAAAGACAATGACATCCAATGTAATAAACATTCTTTGTGTTGGAGGATGATAACATCAATAACCCTTTTGATATGTAGCATACCCTACAAAAACACACTACAATATGCTAGGACTCAATTTGTTGTGTTGGTGTTTATGGAAATGTACAAATGCTACACAACCGAAGATATGAAGAGGTAAGTTTGTTGTTGTAGAAGCAACAGTAGTTTCATCCGAAGTTTGGTATGGTGTCTTGAAATCAATGGTATTAGAGGGAACTCAATTAATTAAATATGTTGTAGATGTAAGTGTTTCACCCCAATAACACAATGACATATAAGCCTTTATTAATAATGCATGAACAACTTCCAACAAGTGAAAAATTTCTCTCAACTACCCTATTTTGTTGGGGTGTTTCAGGACAAGTTATATGATGAATAATTCCTTGTGCTTCTAGATATTGTTGAAAACTAGAACTCAAATATTCATTTCCATTGTCACTTTGTAAAACTTGAACCTTTGCATTGTATTGAGTATAAATTATTTTGTGTAATTTTTGAAACAACATATTTACCTCACTTTTGGATTTCAGAAACATACCTAAGTCATCCTTGTACAATCATCAATAAAAGGTGATATACTAGCGCGCTTCGCCCAAGGTAGCTACTTTAGATGGACCCCAAACATTAGAATGTATAACCATGAAAGGAATTAAAATTTTATTCAAACTCAAAGGAAATGAAGCATGATGGCTCTTTGCATATTCACAAGTATCACATAGGAAATTAGAAATATCAAAATTTGCAAATAAACTAGGAAATAATTTTTTAAAATAACCAAATGAGGCATGCCCTAGACATCGATACCATAACTAGATATCATATTTCCTTTTTGTTGCTTCATCATTGTCCATTATCAATGCTTGACCCAACTAGTTCAAACTCTTTGACTCCATGTCTAAGTAATATAACTTCCCTCTCTTAACACCATAACCAATTGTCTGCCTCGTTTTGATGTCCTTAAACACACAAAATTTAGGCCAAAAAATTACAACACAACATAAAGTAGAGGTAATTTGAGAATCTAACAAAAGGTTATAATCTAAGGATGGAACAACAAAAACAAAATCCAAATTCAAAGTATCAGTGAAAGATAAGGATCCTTCTCCTATAACAGGAGTTGGGGTACCATTGGCAATTGAGACAAATTTTTCTAAGGAGGGTTTAAGAGATGAAACTAGTCTAGACTCAAAGGTCATGTGATTTGAAGCACTAAAGTCAACTATCCATGTACTATTAAAAACAGTTGCACAAATATTTAAAACTTTACCTCCATTACCTGTTGTTGCTACCAAAGCTAAGACTTTTTCATCAATTTCTTTGTATTGAAAATAGGTGCACAAATATTTAAGACTTTGCTACTAGGTTGTGACTAGAATGATTAGGCTAGTATGTTAGGTTTTGTCTTTTTTGGAAAATGATGTGGTGTAATTTATTTTTTTGAAAAACTTTTCTTTTTATGGTCTCCTGGTTCATATTAAATACAATGATGAACTTTGTGTTGGTTACCTTGGGAATGCAATGAAACTATGACTGTAAATTGTTGTTTCAAAATCAATTTAGAAATTTGTATCTTTTACCTATTGCAATTTAATGTTTATGTGATATCTATTAAATTAAGAATTTGGTTTCTAATATGAAATCATTATGAAAATATTAGAATACGTTGTTAATTATAATTTGCATAGAATTTTCTAAAATGTATGAAAAGTTATTATTTTGGAAATTTAGGAGACTTTCACTAAATTGTCTGGCAACAACTTAAAGAAATTAGAATTTAATGACATAGGACTTATAAATATCATGTTTTTCTCCAAAGTAAAGGAATTTAAAATCTTTAATTTTTAATAAAAATACTTCTTATTATTTGAAGGATTTCCTTTTATTTTAAGAAATTAGTTGGATGTTACACAAAGAACTTAATCTTTTATAACATTTTTTCAGAACTTGGGGGACATATGTATGTACTACTTAAACTTGGTAGACTTCCCATGAAGGCATCCAACTGAGTAGTCTCCACCTTTAGCCTTATACAAAGACCAAACAAGGATTCAACTAAAAGAAATAAGAAAAGAAAATAATCATTCTGGTGACTATTGCCATCATTAATGACAATTATATTAGGTAACTAGGTCAATGTGTTTCTTTATTTTTTTTAGAAATAAAGCTCAATCTAACTTGACTCAACACACATGACCATCCTATTTCTTTGTGGATAAGGACTAAAGTCATTAGTTAACAAGATTATATACCCAACAATGATCATTAAGGGTGTATAAATGCATGGCGAAAAAAGACTCTCAAAGATGAGTAATTATATTTAGAAACTCCTAAATATCAAATATCCCATCAACATTTCTAATTTCTCTCTTATCTCTTTTTTTTATTACATCATATAATTTATTAAAGCTATATTTCTTTCTCTATCTCTTTCGGTGTTATTTACCATTTGTTGTTTTCGTCCAAAAAAAATTTAAGCACACATTATCCCATATAATCTTTATTTTGAAATGATACTTGAATATCTCAAAATTAGTTTTGCAAGTACCTACTCTTCTTATACTTTAGAATTTGGAGCATCATGTTATAAAAGCTTAGAAAAGAATGGTTCACATCATTGGATTAATCAACTAAAGGGCAATCAAATCATATAATTCCTCAAATAAATTCCACGTATAATGTAGATTTTTTTTTTTTTTGAAGTTACGTTTTATTGTTTTGAAGATGGTAAAGCAAAGAAGACAAACCAATATGACATGATTTTTATTAGATTCTTCTAGCAAATGATAAAACAAGCAATTCTCTTGTGAAGAATAAATTTCATATTTGCTAGACCTAAAATTTATGATATCTAAAATAAATTTTGTAGCATAATCCAGAGAGTTGCAATGATGTTGTGAGTAACATTCATAGGATTGTATTAATTTTCTTTATCCCAAAGGTCAGCAGTGAACCTTGCTGGTCCATTAATCAACACCCTAATCTGCTTGATTTGATCAATTTTTTCATAGTCATCTTTTGTGAGTGACCAATCAAATATTTTCAAATTTTGCTTCATTCTCTCCTTATTGTAGCTCTTAACTGCAATAGTAACCCCTATCTCATACAACCATCTAAGTGATACCTATTACATTAGAAAGGACTACATTAATATTGCTCAGTACATATATAAACATTTGTTAATGAAAAGCAACAAATATGCTTATTACGTGATATAATCATTTTTTTTATTTTATTTGTTAGCTAATAAAGTATATCATGTTCTAGGCAATGTTTATCACTGTATAAATTTATAATATCTTATTAACATCAGTGAAGCTTGATTTTTTTTAGGAGCTAAAATAATTAAATATTATAATTTTGATAATACCACATCTTACAAATAATTTCAAATATTTAAAATATTATTTAAATATTATATGTTTTAAAATTAATTATATTGTACGGTATTAAAATATTTTTACTATTTTATTAATAACATTCCTTATATAACTTTTGTTATGACTTTTATACCTTAGTCTATTATTGTATAATAAATAAAAAATTATTCATGTTTTTTTTTTGAGAAAAAATTACAGGAAACATAATTTTTTATACGAAGTTTGTACGAGAATATGAAAAAGATTATCTGTGAATTTTTCATTTAATTTAAATAATTAATGTACTGTCAAATTTGTAGTAAAATTTGTAGAAAAAATTTGTTAAAAATTCACAAGAAAGTAACAATTAATAGAAAAAATTGCATAAAAAGCTAAAAGAAAAAAATTATTGGTTCAAGGCATATTACAAAGTAATATTTTTTTTTTTATAAAAATGACTAAAATTTATCTTTTTTATATTCTTTCTATGACTAAATATTTGCAAATTAAAATTCTCTTTACTCTTTTAATGATATAATATGTATAGCATCATACAATTTTCACTTTTTAATATATAGCTTAGTAATAAAATGTTTACTTTAGGAGTGATAGAGGTTTAAAGTTTCGAATATTCCATAACTGAAACCAAATTACTTAATTACATCAACATGATTATTAGACTATTCATTTTGATATGTTTCATCAAAATAAGAATTAAATACTCATTTGAGATTTAAGAAATGTCATTATTGGTTGAAAAAGGAAGTTGAAGTAAAAAAATCATTACCTGAGCAACAGATTTGCCATGAGCCTCTGCAATTTGCTTGAGCAATTCATTGTCCACAACATTATTGGAACCCATTCTGGTTCCGGTTGATCCCAAAGGACCGAATGCAGTTATGATTATACCTTTTGCTTGGCAGTATTCTAGCAACTTCTTTTGTTGCCAAGTAGGATTCATCTCAACCTGTTTAATGGAATAAAGTAACCAAAAATGGGGTCATCAAGTTTAATTGATCTAAATTGAAAAGTAGAAAGATATCCAATACGAGTTCATGAGATTACTTGATTGACAGAAGGAGGAATAGTAGCAAAAGAGAGCAAATTTTCAAGTCTTTTGCAACTGAAATTGCTGACTCCAATGAATTTTGTAAGGCCTTGCTTTTGGCATTCCTCCATTGCTTTCCACACACCTTCTAAGTCAAATGATGTTAGGGCTTCGTTAGGATAAGGAAATTCCCAATTTCCAGGCTTCACAGCAATGGGCCAATGGACCAAATAAAGATCCAAATATTCAACCTTTAGTGACCTGCATTAGTTTTGGGCCCCACATAGGCAAGTTGTTTCATTATACTATTCAAATGCATGTTCTAAGTCATATACGAGTAAAAATGATTTTGCATCAAGAAATAATTAAAAAATAAATAAAAATGGAGAACTATATGTTTAGATTAAATTGGGAGAGTGCAGAAGAATTTTTATTTTGGGTGTAATATTTTTCCTTTTCGATTTAATTCATTAAAAATCGTTATTATACATTAGAGTTCACAAAAATATTTTTCAAATTTTAATCCAAACTTAACTTAAGTAAAATGTGAAAGGCCAAAATAAAATTATTCGAATCCTCAAAGTGTAATATACATAAATTCATGCACACGCATATGGATCGCTAATGTGCTACCATCTTTTTAGTTGGAATACATTAATATTCTACACCAAAATATTAAGAAAAGAAATTTTCATCACTTCGTATATTTTAATTCATTTATTTTAGGGTTATTATAATAATTTAATATATAATTAAAAAATCATTTTTTTTCTCTTATCACAAACTATTACTTCGTTTTTTCTCTCACTCCTTGAAACTTTTTTCAATCCATTATTGTTTATTGAAAGTTGTCACTATCGTCCTCTATGTAAATTGCATAACTCTACTCTTATCACAATGATAATATTTAACACATATGAGTGACCTATACATTTTTTATGGGAAGGGATAATGGGTTATTACGTGAAAGAAAGGTACATGAGAGAGAAATTAGTACAAAGTGAATGTGAAATGAGAGAAAATAGGGAAGAATTGTTCATGATAAGAGAGAAAATTGATTTATTTTTTAATTATATATTAAATTATTATATATACATATGTATAGGTATGTATGTATGAACACATGCATGCAAATATATATAAAATGATTATTACCAAGGTAATTTTTGTAAATGCATGTGCACATGCAATTGATGAGTTAATTTGCACTTACTGAAGTGTTTTCTGTAGAGCAGGAAGAACAAGATGGGGAAAATTATCATTGCACCAAAGCTTGGAAGTGATGAAGAGTTCATCTCTAGAGTCTATGTGGCCAAGTTGAAGTGCTTCAACTATGGCTTCTCCAAGGGGTTGCTCTGAACCATATATTGAAGCAGTATCGAAGTGCCTGTAACCATGTTTGATAGCCTCTAATGCTGCCTCTTTGGCATCACTGGGAGATGATGAAGCAGTGCCAAATCCAATTACGGGCATGTTGCGATGGTTGGAAGGGGATTGGAGCACCACATGAGGGACCTTTGATGAAGACATGTTTTGGTGTCGCAAAACAAGTTGTCAATAAGTTCCTAGTTGAATTGGATATTTGGTTGTGGACAAGGGACCGTGTGTCTCCTAATTATAGATATGGAATTAAAAAATGATAGTATTATTAGATGATTCTCAATTAAATTACATCCTTAAAAATAAAAATCACAAAAATATTATTTTGAAAAAAATTGTAGTAAGTTTTTTTTTTTTTCGATTTGACTTTTTTAGATAAATCCTTAATTGATTACATCTTTGTAGATAAAGCTTTAATTGATTTGAAAATTAGGATTATTTTATTCCAATTTAATTGATATTTTTTTACATATATGAACTCTTTTATTTAATAACAATTTAAATTACTTGTAGAAATTAATTCCTTGTGTTAAATCCAATTTTATTTTTATACCTTTTGAGCATAATTATTTTCAATAGAAGATATTTGTGTTTTATAAAAAAAATCATTTTTTATGTTTATTTAATAATATATTATTGACATTTAAATTTTTACCTTAAATTATTAGCAAAAGTATTTTCTCTTCATAAGATCAATTCGTTATGTTTTTTAACCATTTAATTGATCATTTTAAGGTTCATAAGGTTATTTTGAGAAAAAAAAAGTTAAGTGTAGTCATAATTTAAAATAATTTTATACTATCATCTAATCATAAATCACTATGTATGATAAATGTGTTAACTTTTATAATTATTCAATATTTTTTTAATTTTTGTGCCATTAATTTCTTTTGATAAAAATGCTTGTTATTTTATGTGTTATAAAGTTTATTAAAAAAATTGTAAGTTATTTTCTAATTGTATGATCTTTATAATAATGAAATATTTTTAAAAATTACAACGAAGGATAATTTAAAATTTAATATCTAAAAGAAACATTAACTACACATTAACATTAAATGTTTATTCTTAAATATATTACTTCCTTAGTACTTTTTATAAGGTCCATTTAACTAATTTGGGTCTATTTGTGTAAGCTTTTTAAGTATTTTTTGGAGAAAAACTAAAAAGACAAAAATAAAGAGTTATTTCATATACTAAAATTAGTTTACGTATGAGTTAATTTGTATAAATTCTCTTCTGTAGTTTCTTTAAAAGATAAGTTAATTAAAAAATTGGTTAATTTAATTAATAGTAATAAATTTATCTTAAATTTATAGGTTTTTCCAAAATTATCCCTAATATTAATGTTGCATAGTTTTACTTTTTTTTTTCAAATATTTTATTAACTTTATTTCTATTAATCTCTTTAATCAATAATATATGTACGAATAAACTACATTGACACTCTTTAAGTTTTGTGAGATTGTAAAATTTCTCCTATTTTTTCCATCCCTATACTAACCTCCCTTGATTATTTGAAATATATTACATTGGCATCCCATATACATTGCATCCCGATAATTTTTTTGAAATAAATTACATTGTATTTCTTTATAAAGAAGGTTATTACAAATGTTTAAAAAGTAGTATCATGAAATTTAAAAAGTGTCGATGCAATTTATCCTATATTTATTATTTTAATTTTTATTGGCTATACATGTGAATAGTCAATGTAAGATTTTCAAAATTTTCTTTATACAAGATAAAATTAGACTTTCAAAGATCCTATAACATTAATATATTTTATTTATTACTTATTGAATTAAAAAATCATAATTAAAAATATTTATATATATATATATAATAAAATATTACATAAGACATTTTAAATTAATTTTTATAAAAAAAGATTAAGTCTTATCTCTAAATTGATTCTTATAAAAAGAATATGAAAGAGTAATATGTTAGAAAAAAGAACAACCTAACTTCTATAATTATAACTTCATTAGATATTATATAATCGCTAGTGAAATGACATTAAACATGTTGGATTTAATCACTAAGTAGAAAGGAAACAAAAACTCCAAGAAAAACACAATCACCAACAAATCCAAAAATCACAATAATTAAGAAACAAAAAACTCAAATTGAATAATGTTAAACAGTGACGGGAACATAACACAATTTACATGGTTCAACGAACATGACCTATATCTATGGGACAAAGCAATTTCACTATGAAACAAGAATCAAATCAAGATACAACAAATAACACTTTGATTGTTGCATTTTACATTCAAGAAAATTCTCAACAAACATATAAGTCTCACACTTTGTCTCTCTCTTGTCTTTTCTCTCTCTCTCAAGAACACCTAGCGTTTGCTCACTTGTTTCTGACTTAGCAAAATAATGTCACAATACACCTACATAGATGCCCTATATATAGACCAAAGTCACTAATTCTATACATCACAAGGCTAAGAAAAAACACTCAATGAATTATGCATAACGCATAACAAAGTAATAAGGTTGATTGTTCCTTATGTCTAATCAATAGATGATTTATAATTTGATCAAAAAATGATCTATATTAGACCTAGCAAATTTTTAGTGATAAACAACAATTTTCCACCTTGACTCTAAATTCAAGAAAGACAAAACCTTTCACCATAGCATCACTTTTCTATTTTCAAAGTTATGCTTTAGGAGAAATTACATAAGACCAAACAATGTTTTAACTAATAGGATTGTCTTTAGATACAATCTTTATAATCCAAACCTCTCTAGATTTAACCACGTCTTTGATGATCTAAAGTCTATTATTAATGTGTTTCGTTCTTGTGATAAACTTGATGATTTGTGTAACACCTTTCGTTAATAATAAATAATTTTCATATTACTTTCAAAATTTATGTAATAAATTAACTTCTATTTAATTAAACAACCTTTTGAAACATAAATAATTCTTTCTATTTAATATTAAAATTTGTCTATTAGTAAAATATCGTCCTTGATAAAATAACTCAGTTTACAACTCATTATGTCACGACATGCTTTACAAAATACATATTGCAGTCTCCTATTAAAGAATTTCAATACAACCCATGTAAGCACACATATATAATACTCAAAATATGTGTATTACAATTGAGTCGATTGAAGGAACTAAATATGACATAGTAATAAATCATAGCCTATCCATTTATTTGTAAAAAATGACTAGGACTTAGAACATTGACTCAATTAAAAGATTCAAACCCCCAATATCCATCTAAGTCAAAAGATCTACTAGCATCGATAAGTCTTTATGCAAAAGTAAACCTACTGTTAGCTAACCATTGAGGGATCAACTATTCAAGCTTCAATTCTTTGATGAATAGTAAATACCATGGAATAGACTAATTTTTATATAAGATATTAATATTAATTTCAAATCTTGATTATGACTCAATTAGTTATTAGAATTTACATTGTATTAATTTTTTTATTAGTTAAATGAAAATATTTTTAAAAATAATATTAATAAAATTCAAAATATTAAAAAGCGCAAAATCAATTTAAATTAAACTACAAAAGATTGGTTTAATTTAGTTCAATATTAATATTATATTCAAACCAAACCAAACCAAACTGAACCACATAATTTTTATGTTTGATTTGAATGACTTTTTTTATTAAACCGAACCAAATTGCACTATAAACACTCAATAATGCTCTATTTATTTTACATAAAATTATATTTAGTAATATTATTATTTTTATTTTTATATTAATTCTTCTTTATATTTAAAAATATTACACTTACACCTCTTAATTATATATTACATTAGCTTTTCTTAATACTTAAAAATATTATACTAACACTTTCTTATATACTGCATTTACACTCAAAAAATAATACAGATCTTTTAAATAAAAGAAACATTATACATAATTTAAAAAAAATATAAAAAGTGTTACTTTAATTTGCTCCTAAAGATATAACCGTGGACAATGACATTAAACACATTTCAAAATAGCTTTTCTTACACGATTGGCTCGAAGTTTTTGGCAGATATGCCATAGATAAGAAATGATAAATCTTTGCAGATTGTATGGTTTTAATAGAAAAAGTAATTTGATTTAATTTGATTTTTTTCTATTATTATATTAATACTGTAGATTTAAATTTAAATATGATATATTTAATTAAATTTAATGCAAAGCGATTTGAAAATATTATTTTTTAGTTTTTATTTTTTTTTTTTTAAAACATAAATAAATATCAAAATATATAATGAAATTCATATATGTATGTGTGACACAAATAAAAGTTTTAAATATCAAGTCCCATATCTCGTGTCGTTATATATTTACTTTTTAAAACTAAAACTAAATACTATCATGAGTCTCTTTCTTTATTTGAATAAATAAATATTAAAATTTAGGAAAAAATTATGAATATAAGAAACTATAACAAAAACTTATTTGGACATCAACAATTCTTCAATTATTTATAACAATCTCGATTAATAGATTAATAGAAAAATATCACAATTAATATAATTATTATCTTACAAATAATATAATTATAGAATAATCAAGTGAACATTTACTTAATCTATTTATTCATAAAATTTTAGAAATAAAAATAAATAATATAAATTTTAGCTCAAAATATTCAATGACTTTAATTATATCATGTATTATATTGATATTTTTTCGTGTAATTTCAAATAAATAAAAATAATATAAGAAATTAAAATTTTGGATAAAAAAAGTAAACTTTTAAAATAAATTTGTTAGGACAAGGTCTTAATTAAATTCTTATTATATATTTGATATACTCAAATGTATGTATGAAAGCTGACCTAAATCATCTGTTTTTGTTTTAACAAGAAGAAACTTATCCCATTTCATTCAAGTAAAACAGTAGCATACAATCTTGACACTCTTACAAAAGAGCATCAGCAAAACAATTCGCTTGCCTCTTAATAAACCGTACTACTACATGTTGTAAATGTAGAAGTTTTTTCCCTGCATGTCACGATAACATGACCAAACTCTGTGGGATGAGATAAGTTGCATGAAACACTATCAGTTACTTTCTTATAGTCAAGTTCTATGATGATATTTTGTATGTTCATTTGATTAAACTTCTGCCTTTACCGGTGATGGAATATCCTATTAAAACCCCATTTTTGTTAAGATAAACTGTCCAAAATCATCCTTGATGCATATGCCATAACTACAGAGGAGCTGCTTCGAGAAGATTGAAGCATCAATACTGCATTTAAAAGTTCTCCTGTGAGATTTTATCTGGGGTACATTTGATTACTTCTAGCCATTATGTGGGTTTATTTTTTTTTTTATTAAATTGCTTATTAGAGTGTCTTTTCAAATATCTTCCTACCATTACAGTGTGATTTCTAGATTCATTTGGTTAGAATTGTCCTCTACTTACAACATCGATCAATCTATTTTGAACATAACAAAATTGTAACAAATTAATTTGAAACTACATGAATAGTTGAGATTTAAGACAATAAAATGGAAATTTAAAGAAAAATGAAAAATTCAAAGCATTTAATTTTATAAAGCTGATTTTTGAAAAAAAAAAATGATACAAAAGAAATTTAAAACACAATTAATAAATTGATCTTTTTTTTAAAAAAAAATAAGTGCTAAATAATCATAAAATCATGTATTTTAAGAAGAATTGACAATTTGAACTCAGTCTGATGAATATTAGTTATTTAGGCTAGAATTTAGATTATTAATAACAATTATAAAAAAATTTTATAAAATTTTAATTGATGGATATTAAATATTAGATTTTGGACTTGTGATGTGGGTGAGTCCATGACTTAGTTGGGCTCTTTTTGGTGCTCAAATAAAGATACTTTATTCTAATCTAATGATTATAAATTTGTTAACATTGTGTGAGAAATTCTAACTACTAAAAAAGATGACTTCTTTCTTCTCATTTTGTAGTTTTTAACTTCATTTCAGGTGACGTACATTAATTTAATCTTCTCTTAAAATATACATTTTATCCTAACTACTAGAAAAGATGAGTTCTCTCTCATTTCGTTGTTTATAATTTTTTTCATATGACATACATAAATTTCACCTTCTCTTTAAATATAAATTTTATAACTCTTTATAATTATTATTATGGTTGTTAGCATGTCATAACTTTATCATTTTTGTTAATAAAATTCATGAAACTCATTATCATACATTTGAGAGATGATGGATTTAAATCCTTATTCTCTTCATTAAAATGAAGTGAATAACACCATTTTTTTTATAAGATAGAGGGAAATGATTTTAGGTGTTTGGAGAAGAAAAAAATAAGGTAAAAAAAATATTAAAATTGGTGAAATCTATTGTGTTATTTCTTACCTACTTTTATTCATCTTTTGATTTTTTTTCCTTATCTTTTTTTATTTTTTATTTTAACCAAATCTTAAATTTTTATTTTATTTGTCACCAATTTCTACACATTTTTTTTTTTTGAATTTTCATCTACTCTATTTTACTCCTCTCTACCAATTATAGGTGCAAGTCCTCTAAAGGGTTGTCTACACAGAAATTTTCTTTATGTTAGACCAATCTTTATAAATATATATTCACGCTCTATTTTTTTTTTATGTGATTTTCTTCTTATTTCTCTATTCCTCTACTGTCATACATTTATCAATCTTCTTTTTTTCTTTCTATCTCCATCTTCTTTCTCCTTCAATCCACCTAAAATAGGGTGCTCCTTTACATTTACCCATTTTAGACCGAGATACAGCAGTCTCACTTTAAATTTTTTTGCAGCAAAAAGTTTAAATATCGCATATTAATTTTGTCATTTTTTTCTTTTCTTTAATTCACTTTAGACATCATGACACAGTTTGCACTTTTACTGGTCTTCATTGTAACAACCGCCACAGCCTCCATCTTCCCTTTAAACTCATCCACACATATCACTTCAAAGTTCAAACCATGCACCAACTCTTGACGCCCTTAGTAACCACAAATCAAATGCACTAGCCCCACCAAGGAAGTCCCTGTTTGCACGCAACCACCGTTGTTGGCTGTTGGTGTTGACTAAGCCAAGTAAAATATTTTAAAATTATGGTGAATTCTGTTATGCACAAACTTATTATTATATTTTAAAATATTTTAAATTTATAATTTTTTTATGTTAATTTAAATTTATTATATATTATTTAAGAGTTATAAAACATAAAAATTTGAATAATGATTATAAATGATTAATTTAATTTAAATTTTAAAAAATTCCTTATATCATACCTCGTTGTTTGTGATTAAATGATATTTTTATATCATATTTTATAAATTAATAAATAATGTGATTTTTCTATTTTTTTCATAAATTTTACCTTTATCAGCTACAAGAAAGTGATTTAATAACGAATATATGATAAATATCTTCTCTCAAGCTTGGGTTCTCCAATAAGTCCTAAAAGTAACATGATTGAGATCTGACCCTCTCCTAATTTTAGGATTAATATCAACCCATACCCTTTGTCTAATCGTGTGTGTGTGATATCCAATCTTGTTAGAGGTGTAGCTTGTCTAATCTTCCTCTTAATAGCGATGGAGTAACCATGTACTTGTTAAGATAAAAAAAAATAAAAAAGGTTAATTACAATAATACAAAACTTGATATATTATAATTTTAAAAATAAACATAATGAAAAAATATTAAATTATACAATAACATAAAAATAACTTAGATCTAATGTGGTTAGATAGGATGATCAATATAAGTGGCATGTATGTTGTCTACTTCATTTTTTTCATTGATAGTAGACATGAGTGTTGAGAAAGAAGAAGTCTCACACATATCAAGTGTTAAATCTTTATTTTATTAAGTAACATCCATGATTCTTCCTTAGAAAACCACTTACTACCTTTCATTATAGACATCTTTGATATGAAAAACCTATTTGTCCTATTTTGTCATGATGAAAGACCTGTCCTTATGGCCTACCTTATAAAGGTCTACCAAAAAAAATCCTAATTCATTGGTTTGTAAACTAGTCAACCCACTTACACTTAAAAAAATAAACAGTTTGAATTTAGTGTAATCAAACTCCTAAATTTCTTCATTATAAATTCTAAAATGGGGTTTAATTTTTGAACTAGAAACATGCAATGATTGAGGTTGAATTGTAATCCCACTATTTTGCACAATACTTTACCATTTTGTGACTTTGTGTAAAAGGAATACTTAGTGATGTCATATTCAATCCAAGTGATGACATCAAGCATAGGCTCATTTGCTAGCCATTTTAGTGTTTTAGAAGAATTATCATCATAACAATGTTTTTGTCCTTAAATTAGTTTAAGAAGATGTTATGCTCGCTCATAAATGATTTTTCATTTATTTTAGGATTACTTGCCTTCATAAAGTTTTAATGATTAGATATGTATGAGAGAACCTTATTAATGTTTTCAATTTATATAAATGTGTTTGAAGAAATTCATATAGACCTTTGGGTTAAACATTTATATCCTTATCCTAGTCATGGATAGATCATCAAAGTTCAGGTCCATAAGTAGTGACAATTACCCTATGAAGACTCATTTTCGCTACAACTTTGGTGGTTTCCCTTAACTAAGCCACTACCTATGAGTCACTAGTTCATTCTTCAACATGTGCGGTTAAAGTCTCAAGTATCCTCCCACTACTTGGAAGCTTATGATTTCATATTCTATTTCACCCCCTGATGAGGTTCTTTTCACCCTTCCTTCACGATACTACTTCACTATTAGTCACCTAGGATTATTTAGCCTTACACGGTGGTCCTTGCTAATTCACTTGGGATTCCACGTGCCCATGCTACTTGGGTAAGAGCATAATCTCGTGATGCTTTTGGCTACTAGACTCTTGCCATCTAGGGTGCAATATTCTCTACTGTGTTGCTTAGCAACACAACACTTATATAACTCTCCCATAACCCTATTTTCACAGTTTAGGCTACTCCTATTTATGCTCACTACTAGTACAGGAATCACTTACATTTTCTTTTCCTCTAGCTATTAAGATGTTTTTGTCCACCAAGTTGTCTCTCGCCTGTCCATGGATTCAACAACAGTTTGAAAGGTTGACTTATATCGAAAATCCCTAAATTTGTGCTTATTTTCAAACTCTCCAAAGCATTTTGTCGCTTATTACGCTACTTGGTCACTAGAAGAGAGGTTAAATAGTGAAACACAAACTAACTTTATCCTATTTCTTCACAAACTAAAATGTGTTTTTCTATTGTATCTTTTTAAGTTGCTACATGGAAATCAAAATTTTGGTTAAAAGCAAGGATATACTTCTTATGCACTTGGATAAAAATGATAATCTAAAAGAGAAACTCCAAGTTTGAAACAATAATATGTTGCTTTTGAAAATTACTTTTGAAACTAATAAATTTTGGTATGATAGATTCTAGTTTTTGTTTTAGTGAAAGCCAAATGTTTCTTCTAAAGGTTGAAATAGTTATGTAAAAACCTTTTGTGAATGATCAAAGTAATACTTAGGTAAAATGAGGTTTTAAAAACTTAGTAAAGATATGTAGCAAACATAAAAGCATGAAAAGTAATAAAGAAAGGTACAACACACAAATAATTTATATTGGTTCATGCAAACCTTGGGCTACATCCAATACTTACACTTGTAAGATTTCCCACTAAGACCAAGCACCCTTAAAATTGGTATTATTTCTTCTAAAGCCTCCATAGGCTCACCACAACTCAACATTCTTTGTTAGCATGTATAGGCTAATCCTTAACCAATATTCTAAACCTCTATAAGTTTCACTAATTATTATTTGCTAGCCTTTATAGGCTAATCACCATGTTTCTTTAAGCCTCTACGAGCTCTCTTATAGTATTCTCTAAGTCTATGTAGGCTCTCTTTTAGTACTCTTTGAGCCTTTATAGGCTTTACACTCAAGTATTGATTCATAAGCCTCTTTAGGCTCAAATCCAAAACAAAAACTACTATTTGATTCACATAAAAATTATGTTTACTCAAACTTTAGCAACAACCATTCGTTGATTTTTTTTCTAACTCTTCCTTTTTTTCCTAAGGGGTATTTGTATAGACTATACCTTTTAGGATGTCCTCTTTATTATAGCTCGATTAATGAAGGTATTTATAGACATTCTTTTGGATTAACAAGGTTGACTCTAACCCAGTATGTTTTGGATAAAGAGGTTTATTATAATATGGGGTATCTTCTTGAGTAGCTCAACTCTTTTGACCTTAACTTTACTTTATGACACTTTTTTGTTGCAATGAAGTCCATAAAATAAATTTCCTTAAATAAGCTTCAAAGCTAGTTGTTTATGGTTATTTGAGGGATTTTCAAACACATGCAAACCACAAGTTGTCCTTTTTTTCTAGTTATGCTTTGACTATTTTTCTCCCAACTTTATACAACTTCTTAACTTTATCTAATGTATTTCTCCATTTTTCTCTACTAGTTACTAATTGCATAATTTGAATTTGAATTATAGTTCTCTTCTCTTCTATTGCCTTTATGGTTTCCCCATGGCATCTTCTTGATGTTGGATGACCAATGGTTTTGGTTTCACCTTAATTGTACTTCTAGAATTCAAGATATGGTTGCCTTGTGAACTTATGAATGTATGTGACATGAGCCTTGTAATATGAGATTGAGAACGAGATGCAATTGAATACCTTTGAGATGAGTGACCTAGCCTACGAGATGATAAAAATAGGCTTAAGTGGTATCTTAGTAGTGAGTAACCTAGCCTTTGAGAGGTGATAATGAGCTCACTTATGAATGATGAGAGGTTTGGTAGATTAACTATGTGTATAAATGTTTGAAACAAACATCATAGCATTTGAGAGTTGTCAAATAGATATAAACCGTGAAGGTGGAGGTTATGACAAGTTTTGCTTAGACGTTGGAGGTTTTAGACACCTAGTGTGGAAGCTCTAATGACTCGTATTAATTTCGTGAGTTAGAGCCTACGTGCAAAGCTAGGTAACCTTAACAACCATATGCAAATATCACTTTAGGTAGTGCAATCTATACCAAAGGCATCGATGTTGATGATGTTTCCTATAGGTAGATTAGTGATCTTAGACTATTATTTTAAGTTAGATATGGTACCACATATGAATTGAATAAAGTTTAAGGGACACAACACACATATGCAAAATGTTGTGATGTATTGTGTTGGATTATATTTTGATGAGATTGTGTGAAACATGTGTGTGCCATTCAACTTATGTTGTTGTATTGATAATTAAATTGTGACTTGTGAATTAATGAAATGATAACTTATGAGTGTTTTATCATACAATGTAATGTATATATGTTATTATTATTATAGGAAAAAAGGTGTATGTTTAGCTATTAGATGAATAATGAAAGTGGGTTAGTACAATAAAAGAAGTAAAACTATGTGAGTTAAGATGAACAGTAATAATATCCTAGGACATTATTAACCTTAGCTTTAATCTTGGTAGACAATATTAGTTATCATAGGAAGGAAGAGTTGTGATACCATTTACCCCAATTGCTTTATTTAGATGAAAATGCCAAAAATAAGAAAACTCATACGAAAATATCAACTTTCAAAAGTTTTTCATGAGTAACAGATTCACATGCTTAAGTCTCATAATTGTCCATACATATAACAAATGTATATGTAATGTAATTCATAAGGGTTAACATTCCAAAAGTTATACATTGTGTAAAATATTTAACAATATGAAGAAAGAAATACAAACATGTAACCCTGGCCCAATGTCACAATTAGCAGAGCATAAATCTCAAAACTAAATATAAACTAAGCATAGAATGGTAAACCTCTCCTCTAGCATCATGCTCAACACTTGAATGATCCTTACTTTCAAATGGCAATCACCTTAAACACACACAACAAGAATAACAAGAAAAATGAGTGAGAATCATTCTTACATCATACATGAAACATAAGACAAGCAAGAAACAAGATATGCACCAACACATGTTTATACATAGAGCTCATACATAGGTCACACAACTTAGAAATAAAGCCATTCAAATGCACATGTGATGCAACTTCCTTTAGGCTTTACTTCGTATTCCATATGGTACCAACACTAACTCATGAAATAATCTAGGAGCACATGTCTACCTATAAGAAGCTAATCAATGTCGATGCCTTTGATATAGATTGTATTACTAAGAATGATATCCTTTGGTGACTAGTTAGGGTTATCCATCTTTTCTAGTAGGTTCTAACTCATAGGATTAGTTCGAGCCAAAGTAACTTCCACACCAAGACTTAGAAACCTCCAAGGTCTAGGCTAAACTTGTCATGAACTCCACCATCTGACTTATGTCTATTTCACCTCAACAAGACTCTCAATGTTATGATGCATATCAAACTCTTTATGCATACAATAGTTCCATTGAACCTCATATTATACATAAGTGAGTCCATCATCACCTCTCATAAACTAGGTCAGTCATAATCTAGATACCACTTAGGTCTATTCTTGTATAACAAATAATATGTCGTAACAAGGTTTTCTACATAACCCAAGGCCTCTCAAAGGACCCTAAATACTCCAAAAACATGCCAAAAAGGTTTAGGGACGATTCCTAACACTAATAATACTATTCCAAGACAAAAAAAACAAATTATAATTACAAGTTCATACAAATCCATCACAAATCTCTATTTGCAAAACGGTGTATGAAAAACATTTTGAATTCACATACACACTATTCATCCTTCTTCTTGTGTGTTTCTCTAACCCTTCACAAAGGGATAAATATCCCCTAAATTACTAAGGTGAAATGAGTTTTCAAAAGTGTTATGTAAAGATTTTATTAAAACCATTATAAGAAAGAAAAGACAAAGAGGTTTCAAGGGATTACTATGCTTTTGAGAAAGAGTAAATGTTGTGTAACTCTAGATGAATTGTAAGAAAATGGCTAGAAGAGCCCTTGATCTGAATGAGAAGGGATAATCATTCTTTCAACATAAGTGAAAAGCAATATACTTCAAAAAAGGAATTATGGGTTCTTTATAGAGAAGAATATTTAAAGGAGACTTTTCCTTATAATGAAGTTAATAGTTTTTCTACTTGGCTGGTGGATTAATAAAAGGTCAACACAAGATGAATGCTTATTGATGGCTAAAGCTTAGTCTAGAGAAAGTGGAAGACAAGACATAACTAAAATTAAAGATCATACAAACAATAAAGATATAGAAGCCTACTTTGGAATGTTTAATGTGCATGATGCATGTATATTTCTTGTGATAACATATAAAAAAGTTGTGAGCTACAATCTAGGTGATAGGTGTAAGTTAAAACTATACATTAGATAAGAACATGTGTATGATGTAAGTTACCCAAAAGGGCATGCTATATGTTATACCTCATAAAGAGGTGATGTATGCCCTAGTTGGGCATGTTAGAAAAGAGAAAAAGGTTAAGCATATTTTCAAAAAACATTCAGTCATAAAAGTAGTTGTTATATGATAAACAAATTTAACCTTAAAAGTTTGTCTTTTAGTGACACAATTAAAAAACTAATTAAATTGTTAAGTTATTAAAAGCATTTTTAGTCACAAAGCAATTGTCATTCATGTTTTTTCTTGAAGTTTGAACTTGACACTACATCATTAGTGGATAAAAAATATTGTATAATGAGGTTTTACATTGGTTGCTTAATAACTAAGGTGAAAGAAAACATGATGACAGTTTTATAAATAAGTGAAACTTTTTTACATTGGTTTTGATGTAAAAAGTACTTTCTACATCGATTAAAATATTTTTTCATGTAGAGCATAATTTTTACATCAATTATGTAATCAACCAATTTAAAAAGTTTTATCAAATTATTTTGGCATTTCCTATTTGTGTTTCTCACTTCTAGAGGCTATCTCTTTGGGTTTTTCCACCACTACCCTTTTACCCTCTCTGTTGCAAAAAATATATCTTCTCACAACACACACCATAGTTCCAACCATTACTAAGGTCATTCCTCTTCCATGAATTTGCCAATCGGATGGGACACAACAATATAAGCAAAACCTTCTTAAGGTACCAAGGTTGAGGTCAATGAGGTTTATATAAGAAGTAAGATTGGTAGGAAAGGTCTAGATGGTAAGGCTAGGATTGGAGACAAGGTTGATGATTTGGAAAGACTTTATGTTGTGAACCTTCACATAAATGACCACTGCTCCCCCACTTACTTTAATGCTTCAATTAATTAATTTAAGAATTACAATACAAATTGTTTGGAAAATGCGTTTTTATATTAATTAAGGTTTTAAGGTGTTTGGACATGATTTGGAAGCTATGAATGGTTGTGGAGTCAGCTAATTCATGAGAATCGTAAACCTAAAAATTTGCACTCTTACTTAAGTGAGCACGATCACTGGCTTAAGCAAATAGGAGCTTTAGCTTAAACAAGTAGAGTTTTAAAGGGTGGAAGATATCTTTATGCATCATTGCTTAAGCAAATAGGAGCTTCAACTTAAGAGAATGGAGGTATAAAGATTAGATGAGACTTTGAGAAGTCATTGCTTAAGCGAGAAATACTACTAGCTTAAGTGTGATGCTTACTTAAGTGAGAAGGGATTCTAGCTTAAGAAAAGGTGGACTCGATACACTCCCTTTTCTAGAGTTTAGGTGATTTTGAATGCCTTGAAAATGAATCTAAGACTACTTATAAAGATTTTCTAAAATGAATTAAAAGATTGGAATATTTTTTAATGTGTAGCTTTTAAAAGAAAAATGAGACTAATGAACCTTTTGTTTTCAAAATCCAATTGACCTTTAAAATTGTGAAATTATTTATATATCTAAAAGAGGTTTTCTAAAAAAAATTGAGAACAAAAAATTATCCTAATATGTTTTATTTTAATAAAATCTTGGTCAAAATGGTTAAGTGATGGTGGAAAATTCATGGTGAGGATTTCCCACTATGAAAACTCATATATTGGTGAATGTTTATATAACTAAATTATATTGATTTGTGAGGTTAAATTGTATGTGCATTCATACATAATGCGTAGTTAAGGATATATATTAATAGACATGTAAGTCAAGAGTTCTTGTTTGGCCCTTAGCCTAGTGCTTGAGGGATTTGTGATGGCTAACATTGAATAGGTCTATAAAATAAATGGGTGGATGAACTCCACTAGAGGTTAAGGTTGTTGCAAGCCTTATTATGGTAAGTCATTATCCACAATGATCTATTTTCAATAAAACAACAATTCTTCCATAGTATTAGTCAAGGGACTCCTTGAAGGGATTGGTGTGATGTTTATCTAAATGAATGAGGCAATTTTTATGGATTAAAATCTACATTTCATTTCAAGACCATTATTGTAGTTGCATGGTTGTACTAAATTGTCAAATTATGATGGTGATACTTGCTTATTGCATTATAATGGTTATACATGTAATGTTTTCTTATTGATTGTTATTTTTACATGGTTTATGGACAAAATCATTATTTTAAAGATGAAGTATATGTATTTTTTATCAAATGAATTTAGAGATTATGTTTATATACATATATATTCACAATTTACCCTTACTCTATAACACTTGTGGTTGTGATTGTGATTATTTGAAATATTATGTTCATAGAAGTAGATAGTCAAGTGAGGTGGATCTCTCTCTTAAGAGCATCATTAAGGGTATAAGTGTACATGAAGATGTGACTTTTTTTTCTTTCTTTTGATTTGATTTTGTTTAGTATTGACCAACTCAAATGTTTTATGATATTTACCTTTATGAGAGGTATATATTTATATATATAATTGTGTGTAAGTGTTGAGTCTTTGAGCTTGTATCTGTTGATAGTATGTTGTAGTGCTACAACACACATGTTGTATTTGATTGATTATACGATACATGAATGTATTTATTTTGGAGTTATGAAATATTAAAATGTTGGTTTTAGACATGTGAAAAAATTTACTCATATTTTTATAAGAAAAACAATTAAAGGAATTTTATTAAATATAAATTAAGACAAGTCTTTTGCACTATTTTGTTATCTAGTTAACATGTAACAACAATTTATTACAAAATGTGAAAAATAATTATCCTCATTTTCATAAATAAATTAATAAAAATTTATTTAAAATTAAATAATTATGCGATTATAATAGTTAGACTCATATAATAACAAGTTATTACACCATAAGAAGTGTGATATTCCTCATCCTTTATTATAGGGTCTAGCTAGAATTATAATTTAACAAGATCTCATATTTGAAGAACAAATATATGCGACTGTTAAGGGACCGTAGATGCAGGGCCAAAAGTAGATACCCTTCAAGGATAAATAAGTCGAAATGCTTTTTCAAAGTAAGACCCATCTCATATTTTGAAAATCAGAGTATACTATTAGCAAGTCATTGAGAATGGGACTTTACGTTATTGGATTAATCAGATCTTCAAATCATCCAATTCCATGTACAAAATCCACCTTGTAGAAAAGAAAATACTTTTGAGAAATTTTTTATAAGAAAATTTTTTAGTTTTTCAAAAATTTAAAATTAGGAATCTTTGTTTTCTATATGTAATTTATTATTT
>JAMLFT010001217.1:0-15987 GCA_026544285.1 Pachyrhizus erosus
ATAACATATAATATACCTTTAAATTCAATAAAGCAACATATAATAATCTCTTCCTTTATATATATATATATATATATATATATAGTTAGTTAGTTATAGCTATAGTTTAATGTAGAGATAATGTTAAACTCAAGGTCACACAACATGAAATGATGGAGAGAAAAAACTACTTAAAATGAGTTCATCCATTTAAGGATGTATAATTTAAAATAATTTTGTCAGATAAGATTTTATTACACATAATTTAAAATGGTTCTATGTGATAATAGTTGTTGCATTTTGTAAAATGAGTAATAATTTAGCAAATTATGCACTGTAAATTGGTAAGTATTATATTTTTCTATTATAATAATCACATGAAGAAAATATTAATTTATAATCTATTGAATTTCAAATATGTTACAAAATTTATATTTTATTTTCTTTCAATCTAAGTATTTTCTTATAACAATTGCAAGTTATTCCACATTTAACGTTGTAATTCTTTTTTGAAATCATAATTGGTCTGATCCAATATAAAATCTATTACTAAATCATCTGTAACCTATTACAAATTGTAAGTTCAATATTTGTTTTAAACTGTTTTCACAATCTTAATAATAAAATTCACATTTAAATAAAACTAAGACAATTCACTCGCTTTCATTGAGAAAGTAGCAAAATGAATAAAATAAAAAGTGACACATAATTTTGATTCATTTATGCTTGTAATTTTACCTTACAATCACAATATCTCTATTTCGAACACAAACAATGTTGTTGTTTTGAAGACACATTACTTTACATTGTTTAAGTTGATTTATATATATATATATGCATATTTTTATTTTTATTAAATTATTTACATCATTCTCAAAAAAAAATTGTTGATAAATATGCAAAAATTTATTTCAAGATCTTTTGATCTTTTCTCATGAATAATTTTTCCATTTGTTGTGTTTAATTATAAAAAAATTTCTACCAAAGGAGCTTATTGTACAAATAAGAACTTTAATCTAACATGTGATTCAAATTATGCAAAGCTTAACGTTATAAAGACTAATGAAATTAAACAAGTTTAAATATCTTGGTTCATTTGAATTTATTTATTCTCTATTGTCCATTAACAAAATTCATTTTCAATTGGTGTTTGCATCGATGAAAAAGGAGACATTAATAAACAAGTTTCTAAAATGTATATATATTGAAACAAATAATGTTGTGCAATATTTGAGAGTATAATGTACACGTACATTATGAACTTAGTGTTCATTCATGTGGTCAGACTTCTAATAAGAAAGATATGGTTAAGCAAAACATTGCCAAAATGCATAAAATATTTACAAAGGTTTATATAGTGTTGAACTATGTTAGAGAGATTAAATGTTAGATTACTGTTGTAAATGTTGTTTCAATGCGAAGATCAATAAATTTGCAATAATAGACTTATATTGCATAGTTCAAAGAAACTAAATTTAAAAAATTAACACATTAAATAATAAAATAATATACTTTAGCATACTTTTTAATCACTGTAACATAAATAATTCACTTATTTATCCATGTATCGCGAGGCTCTATATCTAGATCTGCCATTGTTTGATATCCTAACAATCACTACAGACACTAACAATTTCTCATTGAATAATAAGATTGGACAAGGTGGTTTTATATCTTTATATAAGGTAATTCGATGTTTTAGCATTTAACAGAAAGAACAACTAGAATCCTAAGATGAATTATTATTATTGAATGCATCTACTCCAATGAATGCAAATAAGCAGGGGAAATTAGCGGATGGGCAAGAAGTTGCTGTCAAGAGACTTTCACGCAGCTTTGGACAAGGAATAACTGAGTTCATAATAGAAGTGAAACTAATTGCAAAGGTTCAACATAGAAATCATGTAACGCTTCTTGGTTGTTGCATTCAAGGATAAGAAAAATTATTTGTATATGGATACATGGTTAATGGCAGCCTAGACTTTGTCATTTTTGGTATGCAACATGAAGAATGTTTAGATTGGGTCCACCTGTGCCTTTTGATTTTTTTTCCCTTCAGTCATATTCAGTGGCTTAAAAATATTGAATATCTTATATTGATTAATATGTTTGCTTTTCAAAAATACAGATTAATAAAAAGGTAAATTTCTGGATTTGTCTCAAGGCTGTCACATGATATGTGGAATAGCTAGAGGGCTTTTGTATCTTCACAGAGATTCCCCTTTAAGAATTATTCATAGAAGTCTAAAAGCAAGTAACATTTTACTCCATGAAAAGTTAAATCCAAAAATATTAGATTTTGGAATAGTTAGAGCTTTTGGACAAGACCAAACTGAAGGAAACACAAATAGAGTTGTTGGAACTTAATGAGTGTGTATATAGCTATACTACACCAAATTTATTTATTTATTTACTTTTGTGCTGTGTGAATGTTTTCTGTAATTACTTTTTGTAGTGGATCCGTGGCTCCAAAATATATTGTTGATGGGTTATTTTCAATCAAATATGACATTTTCAGCTTTGGTATTTTATTTTTGAAGATTATATGTGAGCATAAAAATAGATCTCTTTGTCATTAAAACCAGATTCTTAACCTTGTTGGTTATGTATGAACTAAATAACTTATTATTTATCCCTGCCCAAGTTTAGACATAAATAATTATCTTTTTTATACTTCTTTTATGTTTCAGGCATGGACACTTTGGAAAGAATAAAATGTTTTACAGTTTATTGACTCAAGCATAAAGAACTCATGTGACATCTAAGAAGTCTTGCGATGCATCCATGTTAGTCTCTTTTGTATTCAGCAATACCCAGAGGATATGCCATCCATGGCCTCGCCAATTCAAATGTTAGGGAGTGAGATAGAACTGGTTAAGTCAAAAGAACCTGATTTCTTTCCAAGGAGGATTTCAGATGAAGGAAATTTAATCTCAAATCTAAAGCAAATGACTTCAAAAAATGAATTAACCATTACCTCATTAAATGGTCGATGAAAATTAAAGTCAATTGAATATATTGGATTGATGCATAATTTGCACTATAAGTACATTCACCATCAAAGGATTTTTGTTTCGAAATCTATTTAGTAGTTCCGAAGTATTTGCATAACTACGTATAAAACTTTAATGTGTAAAAAGTGGTATTATTTTTTTTGGAAAATAACTAATAGACTTAAATATGTTTTTAGCTTTAATAATATGTCTGAATTTTTTTTAGTTCCTAATAAAACTTTTTATAATTTTTTATGTGTGATATATTAAAAATTTTGGTTTTGGTATTTGAGATTAGAATATTTTTATTAAGTGATGATGTGTGAGATAAAAATTTGCTTACATTTGTTTTTGGTCCTTCAAATATTAAAATTTTGTTTTTGGTCGTCTTTGTCATTAGGAAGACTCATTGATGTATTTGTTAAGAGTTTAAAAAAATGATCTGTGGCAATTTTTAAAACGTTAGTATTCATTTGGAATTTTAAATTCCAATTTCTAACCATTTTAAAACTTCCAAAATAATTTTAAAATAAAATAAATCTAGTATTGACATGTAGAATTAAAAAAAAAAAAAAAAAACTGAAACATCAACACTGCTACAATATAATTTAAAATTTAAAATGAATAACAACAATTTTATAACTACCACAAATCATTTTTTAAAATTTTTAATAAACACGTCACACTTAACTAACAAACACCACAAAAGAAACTTTCAATATATCATGGATCAAAAATTAGAAAAAACTTTATCAATGATTAAAAACAAAATTTTTAATATTTTAAGGACCAAAACAAATTAAAACAAATTTTAATAGATACATTATCACTTAATTGAAATATTTTAACGACATGGACAAACAAATTTTTTTAATATATCAAGGATCTAAAACAAAATTCAAATATACATAAGTCAAAAACAATATATGTTGTAGTAGACACTTTACTTTCATTCTAGACTCCATCACTATGTGGGATGACCTTAGTAAAACATTTCATGTTAGTCTCTTTTGGTGCAACAATAACTAGAGAATGGGCCTACCATGACCTTAATTTGTTTCTTAAAATCTTTCAGTCACTGCTTATGGCTTATTATGGGTAATATGTAGAAACCCCTATAATTTTTCACTCTCCAAGAAAATTTCTCAAAAAAATTAAAAGGCTTGAGCTTTCAGGCTAGAAGTATACTTATGTGTGTAATAGTAAAAAATTGTGACTAATTCGAAGTTTTTCTTACCAAGGTTACAGTTCTTATATGACTAAAGTATTCCATATGTAACCAGTCAAGTGATCTAAAAGTTAAAATACAATTTTTTAATTTAAAATTAATTTTAATTTGTTCTCCTTTCTAACACGTTTCAGAAAAAAAAATATTTTTTTAAAGAAATCTCATAGTTATTTGAATAAATATTGTTGCAACATTTTGAAATGTTTTTTAAATTTATATGCTCAAAATGTTACCTCTTAAGTTATCTATACCGGATCACTCTATAATTTCTATCACTACGTACATTGTACCTTTTGTACAACTTGGATATTCAAAATTCATAAGATTTTATAGTACTCATTCTCAGAATAATTTTGTAGAGTACAACTATCACAAGGGTCGTTCTGACATTTAAAGATTTCAATAATAATAACAATCTCAAATATATAAAACATGATACAAGAAATAATAATTCAATCTCATCACAACAATATACTTATATTCATACATCTAATACAAATAACATATCCATTAGTAATTATTATGCTAAAATTACTCACATCAAGTGTATATAACTTTGATATACCTATGCTATCACGTCACACACATGTATATACATTTGTTTTAAGTACCCATATAATATTTATCTATGATATCATTATACAAGTAATTACACACTTGATAATTAAAAGGAATAATTAAGTATAAAATAAAAAATTTTGTCTCATAAAACTTGAGTGAAATCATTATCTTCATAGATAAAATATAAGTATTTTTTCTTCATAATTATGATTTATTAAATTTAATTATTACATAAAATAATAACCTACAATAGTTGGAAAAAATATTAACATAAAATAATTATTATTATTTTCATAAAATAACAATTATTTCATATATCATCTCACATAAAATAATAACTATTTTATATAAAATATTGATACTTTTACATAAAAGAGTCAATTAACATATAAAACAAGAATTTTTTAATAAATAAGTGTCCCAATACTTATAATAATAACTTTTCTTATCAAAAGTTTGTAATCATAAAATAATAACTTTTATGCATAAAATAACTACTTTGCTACAACTATATATATATATAATATTGTCATATTCTAATATAATAATAATCACTTATAATAACTATAAATTTTATAATTAACAATAACAATGACAATTTATAAAATAGTAGTATAATTTAATTTATATATCAAAAGTCATAAATTTATCACATATGTAGATACTTAAGTTAATTTCAATTAAATAAAACAGGTTGACATTAAGTATATTTTTACTAGAAATAAGTAGTTAATGAAACAATTCCAATAACGCATTTAATCATGGGATCACGCCCTCAAACCATGATTCTTGCATATTCTTTCCAACATTCTAACATGTTCTTGTATGCTCTTATTTTGTCTATAACAACTACTATCTAACAATCTTATTTAACATCTTGTAAAAAAGAAAAAAAAATTATTTAATATCATATAATCATCAAAATGATCGAGTGTTAATTTAAATTAAATCTAAATGACAACATAATAATATCAAATTAACATTAAAAAACCCAAATATAGGTTAAGCATAGCAAAATTATAAAAACAATGAAGTGAGAAAATCTTGGAAACCAAGGCTCGTCTCTTCCCCTCCCATAGAACATCACAAAGAAAGAAAAATACCTCACTCCCTCCATACCTAGTCACACCTAACTTAAGGGAAAGGTGATGAAAACTTTGTTTCTACCTCTCCAAGACTTCCAACCAAGGTGCTTCCCTCTCACTCGATCTTTCACAAAAGAGAAGGAGGAAAGAACTAGAGAAAATGGTTGAAGGCATGAGTTCAAGGCCTTAAGGGAGCTTTATTTGTAGTAAAAAGGAAGGTTTTAGGTAGTTGAGTATGAAACTCTAGATGGGTGGCATAGGTGACCAATGGCTCCCTTTGCTTGTCTTACATACTCCTAGACTAGGATAGATTATGCCCTTAAGTGTACAAATGACTAAAACATGCATATGTATCTTTTTGGTCAAATTTTTGTCTCTCTCCCCCATCACGTCACTCAAACACTCTCTCTCTCTTCTTCTCCCGTGCTTGTAATTTTTTATTTTTATTAATTATTTAATTAGGTAGTCTTAGGTGAGTGTTTGAGAAAAAAAAAGTCCAATTTGAAACAAAAACTGATCACAAAACAGTTTGGGTCGGAACAAAGAGGAGACATCCCAAAAGTTTTCTATTTACACCCCCTCTTGTAAATTTTTATTTTTACTTTCTAAACTCAATTTTAACCATCTCATTTAAAACATAGACACATCAATAAATAAATAAATAAATAAAGTCCTATTAAATAAGAAATTTAATCACATAAAATATCAAATCAAAACTCATGAAATATCAAGGCATATGAAATATCAATTCAACCAATCAAATCAATTGAGAAGAAAATTCTAACAATCACAAAGAAGAATCAATGAATTAAGTGCAAATTCCTCCAAACAAAATCTCATTTTAAAAATAATTATTAATTTGATTAAATTATTAAAATAATTAAATTCCTTAAAATGCATTAATCATCAATAAGTTTTTAGAAGATAAAAATTGGGATGTTATAAATAGAGAGTATTCAAGGAAAGTGGGATATCCCTTGACTACAATAGGAGTAGTCAATGGCTTATCCAAATCCAGTTCTACACATATATGTGCAAATTTACCTGTTGAATGAATGGAAATTAATTTATCCACCTTAAAAGAAATTTTCCAAGTACCATGCCAACCAACTGCAAAAAAGCACCATTTTAAAGCTCTATAGGTAATCTTGTAATACAGATCCATATTGTTACCCTCTTTGATTCCTTTGCTTGAATGAGGAAGAAAGACTTCCATCGTTCTACCACCAAATAGTGATTTGCTACCATCCATGGATCTTCATAGAGTGCGAATTTGTAATCTTCCTATTATTGAAAACTACTTGGTAGTATCTCTCATGTATGTCGATGATCTGTATAGGATCATTTCTTTACCAACTTCAGTACAACTTGGCGTATATAATCTTAAAGTTTACCTTCCTCCCCAGTAGCTTCACCACTAGTATATTTCTCCAAGCACTAGATCACACTTCGAGTTTCTCATTTGTCAAGGGAATGGTAATACCATCCTTCGTGGAACATCCTCCTCACCATGAACAACATTCATACATTCCTTCATCACTATTTCTTGGGATAATCTTTTCTACATTTCCAGCTAAAGGTTTTAATAACTTATTTTTATAGGGCAAATCTTCCTTAACTCCCACTTACTCACTAAATGTGAACCTCCTACTAACAACCCTTTCACCCTCTTTAATTTTTTTAATATTGAGAAGCAAGTCTTCCTCTTGAGTTGAAGAATCCTTGCTCGACTCACCCACTACCAGAGCTTGAGTCATTCTCTTTGTTTACTTTGTCTAGTCTTTATAGTACGTGACTATAAGCTATGCATAATCTTAATCACATGTTAATTAGATTGAAATTGTTCTTCGTTTAGTAAACTCCCTTTAATGAATATTGTAAAGAATTTGACACATGAGCAATTATGTTGATGTGGCGATGAATAACATAGCAACACGACAACATATGGTTTTGTAACTTAGGATTTATATATTTTAAATATATTTTTTAAAATTGATTTGAATAACCAATACTTCCCCTTCCCAATTTAAGCATCAATTTTGGAAGGTTTTTAATTAAACAAAAGCTTATAATGAAACATTCCCTTTTAGGGAGTGTTAGTCTGATCTAGTTTCTTTCTCAATTGTTCCAATTGAAAAGGAGAAAATGTTGGAGTGGATAACCAACCTTTTTCTACTTCCCAATTTAAGCCTGTCTTTGGAGAGAAATTTAGCTAAGCAAGGTTCCTATGCGTTAATGCTTAATTTAAAACGCCTCAAATTGTTTCTTCCAATTGCAATACTTAGAGCTTCTTCATCCTGTGTGCTTCATAGATCCAAACCCTCTATTCTTATTATTCAAAGGTCATAGCTTTCTTGATCAAAGACAAAAGAAGGAATTTGTGAAAAATTTGCTTTAAAATTCATTTTCACATGTCCTGTAAGAAGACAACTCTTAATACAAATTGGATGGCTTTATGGAAAAAAAAAACTAAAATAAAAATAAAACCAACAGAGATGAATTTATTAATGTATTTAGTTAAGGGAATAGGTAAAATTCTAATTCTTATTCGCAAGCAATAGTGCGTTTATTACATTTCACATAAAAATAAAAATTACATTACCAAAATTTCAGCAACCTTAGATAACAAACTACTTGCTCTGTAGAAATCATCTTTCAAAGATAATCATTTCAAAGACACTGTGAAACACTAAACGTAGGTAGTAAATATAAATAAACCTTTTATTGACTAAATCGGTAAAATGCTCATTTTAAAAAATATACAATAAAAGATAAGCATAAAAAAGTCATGTGATGAAATCCAAAACAAAATAATTAATAATATCAACCTTGTGCCCGTGAAAAAAAAAGTGTCACTTTTAAAACCTAAGATTAAATCTTTATATCTAACTAAGCAAGTAAATCATAACAACTCAACAGGTTCTGAAACAAAAATCCTTTTGTAGTTGAACGTACTACAATGCAAAAGTGCATTAGTGCGATATGTTAAGCTGGCTAGCTAAATAATTCTCATCGGCCATTTAATGAGGTAATTGTTAATTCATCATTTGAAGTCATTTGATTTGGATTTGAACTTAAATTTTCTTCATCCCAAATCCTCCTTGGAAAGAAACCAGGCTCTTTTGGCTCAACCAGTTCCATCTCACTCCTTAACATTTGAATTATGGAGGTCATGGTTGGCTTATCCTCCGGGTATTGTTGCACACACAAGAGACTAACATGGATGCATCTCAACACTTTTGGAGTAATACATGAGTCCTTTATGCTTGAGTCAATCAACTGTAAAGCATTTTGCTCTTTCCAACGTGTCCATGCCTAAAAATTAAATGGAGCAAAAAAAGATAATTATTCATGTTTAAACTTGGGCAAGGACAAATTAGTTATTTGAGTTCTTACATAACCAACAAGGTTAAGAGTCTGGCTTCCATGACAAACAGCTCTATTTTTGCTCCCACATATAATCTCCAACAATAAAATACCAAAGCTCAAAACGTCTGATTTGATTGAAAATAGTCCATCAACAGCGTACTCTGGGGCCATGTATCCACTATATGAAATAATAACAGCAAAAAATTCACATTACACAAAAATAAATAAACTAATAAATGTGTTGCAATATATTGTGAGACACACTTACTAAGTCCCAACTACTCTATTTGTGTTTCCTTCAGTTTGGTCTCCTCCAAAAGCTCTAGCCATTCCAAAATCTGATATTTTTGGATTTAACTTTTCATCGAGTAAAACGTTACTTGCGTTGAGATCTCTGTGAATAATTCTTAAGTGAGAATCTTGATGAAGATACAAAAGCCCTTTAGCAATTCCAATTATTATGTGGAAGCGTCGGGGCCAATCCAGAAATTTGCATTGTATTTGATCTGTTCTTTTTTGCAAAGCAAATATGTTATTCAATATTAGATGTTCAGTATTTGATATTCAAGATTAAGAGGCTGTTCTTTTTACATATTCAAATATGTAAAAAACCACAAGTGCACCTAATCAAAGCATTTTTCACTTTACATACCAAAAATGAAGGAATCTAGGCTGCCATTAACCATGTATTCATATATTAGAAATTTTTCTTGTCCCCAAAAGCAACAGCCAAGGAGCTTGACAAGATTTTTATGTTGAAGCTTTGCAATCAGTTTCACTTCTGTTATGAACTCAGTTATTCATTGTCCAGAACTGCTTGAAAGTCTCTTGACAGAAATTTCCTGCCCATCAGCTAATTTCCCCTGCATCTTTGCATTCATTTGATTAGATCTTTAGTATAACAATAGTTTATCTCTATCATTTACTTGTTTTTGTTTCTATTATTTTCTTAAATATTTAATTACCATGTATACACGTCCGAAACCACCTTGTCCAATCTTATTATTCAATGAGAAATTGTTAGTGGCAGTAGTGATTGTTAGTAGATAAAACAACGGCAGATCCAGATCTCCCAGCTGGCTTTCGATGTTATCCTTTATCTTTGACTCTTCAGGACAACAAAAGAAAGGAATAAAGCATTCAAATGATTAAATATTATTACGAAACATAAGCTCTTGGAACTGATTCAAATATATAAATATGCAATATTCAATTACAGAAGGAAACAGAAAATCTATGCCCTGTTAATCTATGCCTAAAGTGCTTCCTGTTAATTTGTAGTATTTCCAATTTTCAATGTAAGAAATATATACTCAGAGAAGTGCACAATAATAATACGGGTGAATAATTTACCAGCAATGTACCTTCGTACACTGTACAGCACAAAAATGCAAACTAAAAGCATCCCACTCACTGGAGCAATTGTAGTAGTAATTATTATCGTCGCCCTTTGATGTGTAGAGACTCTTCATGGTTGACTTTAATCAAACAAACAACCAAAAATCCTCAGATTTGAAGAAGGATTTTACATTTTCCAAAATAAGACTGATGAAAGTACCAAGTAGAAAGAGTAGTAGTCTTTACCAAACTCCGAAAATCGGATATATAGATCTTGCCCGCCAGTTTGAAATTTTTTTATGTCAAATGGTTCTCCAAACCAAAGGACACAGCCACTACCTCCTCCTCTTATGTCTGAATTAGTATAGGCCGTGCAATAGCAATTATTCAAGCATTTGACTCTGCATTCAAGCATTTAGGAGGATTTCAGATGAAGGAAATTTAAGCTCAAATCTAAAGCAAATGACTTCAAACAACGAATTAACCATTACCTCATTAAATGGTCGATGAAAATTAAAGTCAATTGAGCATATTGCATTGATGTACAATTTGCACTACCAAAGGATTTTTGTTTCAAAATCTATTTAATTGTTGTAATGTATTTGTGCATCTACGTATAAAAATTTAATTCGTTTAAAAAGTGATATTATTTTTTAAAAATAAATTAATAAGATTAAATATGTTTTTGATTTTTGATAATTTTTTTTTAGTTTTTGATTCTTGATACATTAAAAATTTTATTTGTAGTATTTGCCATTACAGTACCTCAGTTAAATTAAGTGACGATGTGTCCATTAAAAATTTGCTTAAATTTGTTGTTTGTTTTTGAAATATTAAAACTTTTAGTTTTGTTCCTAATAATTATTTATATAGTTTTTTTATTCTTAATATACTAAAAATTTTAATTGACATGTCATCACTTCACTAAGATATTCTAACAACAATGACCAAAATCAATATTTTTAATATATCAAGGATAAAAAAATTAAGAAAAATTTTATTAAGGACTAAAAACAAAATTCATGTATATTTAAGATATGGAAAACATATTTAAGTTAAAACTAATATATGTTGTAACAAACACTTCATTCTCTTCACAAAATCATTATGTAAGATGACCATAGTAAGAAATTTGATGTTAGTCTCTTTTTCAATGCATTAATAACTAAACAATAGGCTTACCATGACCTTAGTTTTTTTTTCTCAAACTCTCTCTCATAGCCACCTCTAATGGGTTATTATGAATGAAATGTTGAAACTCTTCTTGTTTTGTACTCTCCTACAAAATCTCTTAAAAACATTAAAATGTTTGTGCTTATAGGCTAGAAGTAAATTTATGTGTATCAAGAATAGTAATCAATTATGATTAATTTAAACATTTTCTAACCAAGGTTACAATCCAAATAGGAACAAAGCACCATATGTAACGAGTCAAGTGGTTTAGAAGTGAAAATAATGTTTTTAATTAAAATTAATTTTAATTTGTTCCTATTTTTAGTACACTTGGCAAAAGGAAAAGGATAATTTTTCTAAGAAATTTCATATAGTCATTTGAATAAATGTTATTGCAATATTTTGAAATGTGTTTTAAATTGATATGCTCAAACTTTTTGTCCATAATCCTTTTTTCTTCTTTTCTCAAAAGTAAACAAGTAACATGTTAATTTGTTGTCACAAATTTGACTTATCTTGAATAAATTATACTTTATTCTTTTAATATACAAGACATTTTAAAATGGTAGGTAAAGAAGAATTACCAACCCTACCTCTGCCTTATTGGTTACCTATACCAAAAATCTATATTCCTATCATAAGGGTTTGTACGCATACATGTGTGTAGTTCATGGTGACATTTTGGAATATTTCGTTGATGATGAGACCATAATTTTGATTGATGTCAAATTGGAAATCATTAAGAGTGGAAAAGAGGTTGTAACCTTTGTTGTATAATGACAAGTATATATGTGTGTAAATGATCTTCATCGTGTACTAAGAGCATGAAAGGTCACACGAACTTGCAATTAATAAGACTAAATGGGAGATTTTGTATTAAGGAGATAGTCCTCAGAGCTTGTAAGGATGACAACACAAATTGGTATTTGATGGATTTGATTGTTGGTTGACAGACATTGGCGATGAGCACCAAGTTGTGAGGAGTTTCACATAAATCCAACTTGGCAATCTCGACCAGGTCATGAGATAATTCATATAGATGAAAATCTTACTTTAGTGTTGAGGTGAGAGCGAATTCTCGATAAGTCATCTAGTTTAATGTAAAGTAAAATCACTATGTTTCAAGGGTTTTAATGGCAATGGATCTGTATGAGTTAAAGTATGAACTAACAAACCAAATTGGGACGTATGAGATTCGAAAAAGAGTTATGTAGGAGGATTATGTTTATTTTGTGATCTGATTGTTTGTGTTAGGCAAAGAACTCACTCATACATTTTATTTTATTTTTAAATAGAGACTAGGATTCAGTATGACAGACAATGATGGAATAAGATGACTACTATAAACACTCTGTCATGGATGAACTAGTTTAAGAAAATAGAGATTCTATAAGAAAACTTCACAAGTTCTAGTAAGAATATGAGAGTTAGATTTCAAGTCATTACTCTAATGTCGGTCCTTTGTTGTGTAAAAGATGGTAGATTTGGTCTTTAATTTATTGTATAATACTCTTTGAGAGACGACTCGAATGTATTACATCTTCAATTTCAAGAATACTAATATGTATATGTGAATAAAGTATAATGATTTAACGATTGAAAAAAAGATGTTCAAATGAGTCTTTATTATGTTTTAATAATATTATTTAAAAATAAATTTTATTTAATTTATCTCTTTAAGAATGATGTTTTCTAAATAGTTTTTTCTCAATATAATTATTATATATATGCAAACTAAATTCTTTCATGGTTTAACGATAAACAAATTTATTAAGAGTAATTATATTATCGTACAACTTTAAACTAATTATGAGTTAGTGAGGATTATGAGTTAGTGAAGATAAAATTCTTTTATAAATTTTAATTAATGTGATTTTATCTAAAAGAAAAAAGATAAAAAATAATTCTTAATTTAATTAAGAATTATTTTAAATTATCAAATTTTATATTATTTTACAAATTTCTAAAACAATAAAAAAATAAAATAGTTAAGGATGTTACACCATCATCGTTTAGTCCGTTTAGTGTATGGATTAAATAGGACGGATAAAATATCCCACAATTTAAATAGATTTCAAATTCTAGAGCCTACATGTCTGCACGAATTATGGACTACACAAGCCGACCTATAGGTCTTTACTAGTTTACCTAACTTTATTTTTAACTATTTTCATCACAATTAAAAATGAAAATTATGAGCAGTAGATTCAATGATATTTTTTTAAAATTTTCAGATTAATTCTCCTCAACCAAACAAAACTATTTTTTTCAAGTTTTTCTCAATTCCATTTCTTTTCACTTCTTTTCTTGCTAATTTCACTATACCAAACATGCTTTTAAGCAGAAATTGTAGATGCACAATGCCAAAAACAACTTTTAAGAGTATATGTATAATAGGTTAAATTGTAATTTTATTCTTTATATTTTCTTAAAAATTTAATCTTTTGTGATACTAACATTGATGGATTATAAATAAGGGACTAAAATTCTTAATTTTAAAAAATTAAAGAACTAAAATCATAAACAACAAAATAAAGAAAAAAATAAAAAATAGAAGGATCAACATTACAATTTAACATATTTGATATTAAATATAAATTTATGAATAAAAAAATACTAAATATACATTTATGATATAATATATTAATCTATTATATAATATATCGATTTATGTAATTTAATAATTTACATACTAGGCTAAGTAGTTGTTCATCAACTTAATATCTTGAAAGAGTCAATGATCGATTTAATTTTAATAATAGGTTTTAAAATAATTTTACATCATAATTTAAATTATTAATTATAAACTTAAAATATATTTTATATATTCAATATATTTATTTATTATATTTTTCATTCTTAATATAATTCATATATTTAAAAATATTTATTTATTATAAATTTTGATTTAAAAATATTTATTTTTCAAAACATGTGAGTTATGGCTAATGAATCTTGCTAAAACAAAACAAGCAATGGAAGTTGCAAATTTAATGCTTTGACAAAATTATTCAAGTTTCTGAAGTAAAAGCTCAACCAATTAACATCAACAGGCCACCTACAAGCTGCCTATATATGTCTGCATCAAAATGATCATGACATATAAGTGTCAATAACAGTTTTCAATTCGTCTTGAAAATATGTGTAAAAATAATTAAAATAATCTTTTGGTGTTAGTATAATAGATTTTTTTTTATATCTTTTAATTTGTTTTTACATCTTTTAAATCTTTAAATTGTTATTTTAATTTATATTATTAAATAATAGTATTTATTGATAACATGTAAATCATTATTCATTATACTTTTAAAACAAAATTCTAAGCAATAAGGCATGTAAGTGATATTATTAAGAAAGAAACGATAATATAATAGTTAACTTTTTGGATCAAGAGTAAAGATTTGGTTGTTTTTTTTTTTAATTTATTCATTGGATTAAACATATTTTTGCCCCTATAAATATAGAAATATTTATATTTAGTCATTTTATTTTTAATTCTTGATATTTTATTCTTTATTTAAAAATATGTATCAAAAATCAACTTGAATATAGGATTTGTTAATCATTTTGATCACTTTGATGCTTTTCAGATAAGTTGACTTTAATTCTAATTAAGTTAACATTATTCTTCTTCTTTATTTTATTGATGATCGATCGATTTATAATGTATTTTTAAATCAACTTTATTTTTAACATATTTTATAAATAAGATAAAAAAAATCAACAATTAAAAATAGATGCATTAAAAACAAGCATTTTAATATTTATAGGGACTACAAACATGTTTAATATTTATTCATTTTATTATCAAATGCTTCCTATACACTAAATATATTCAATTTCTACCTTATTTTTCGTTTCTAATTTATTGACTATTGACTCAATTCTTTCGGCAAGTACACCAAATCAACTGTAGTATAGTAATTTTTTTCAAAGTACGAATGTCGAACCCACAAAGAACTATGTCAATTAAAATTTTCTATTCCAACCCTTACTAAGTATATAAAATGAATAATGATTTTGTGCATAATAGATTGATGTTACCAAAATAACTTTGAATTTGAAATTATATAGTGACAAAAGAACTTGGTTAGAAAATTCAATTAAAGAGATTGGGATTAAACTTACTCTATCTCACTCTTTTGTATTTTGTGTTGATAACGACATACAATGCTCATAGCTACTGGTTCTTGATACCACATATTAAATCATTCGCACTGATTCCTCAAACATGAAATTCTTAAAAAAAATTCCTAAATAC
>JAMLFT010001217.1:15997-27162 GCA_026544285.1 Pachyrhizus erosus
TGGTTCTTGATACCACATATTAAATCATTCGCACTGATTCCTCAAACATGAAATTCTTAAAAAAAATTCCTAAATACCGATTCCTCAGTTATCTAGCAAATTAACCAGCATTAAGTTCAGATGTTATGAGGCAATGTTGAAATCTATTCCTAACATTACAAAATATCAAGTATTTTTGTTTGGATCTTATTCTTACAAATACTGTACAGTTAAATCTAAGAATCAAAATCAAGAGTCTATTGATTAGATAAAATCCAACAGTAAGCATGAAACGAAAACACCAAGAACAAGTAGAAACAGAGAACTATACTTAACTATCACCAAAATACATCTAAGTTTGAGTAGATTCCACTCAATCCCAAAAGAATAAAATTAGCTACTAATAGTAGTCTTCATCAATACAAGGTAGATTTACACAAGAAGAGATGTTCCAAGCTTCCTCCTGGGTTTTGCCCTCCTTTTTCTTCCCTTCTCTATGCTTTTACACTTTGTTCAGCAATTGGGTTAATGAATTATCGCTTAAGCTAGCCAATTTTGCTCAAGCGAGAAGAGTACTTAACCTTGAAGAAAAGTTGTCTCGCTCAAGCGAGCCATGCCTAGCTTAAGCAAGACTCCTACTAAAAAATACCCACTCTCGGGATCATTCTCGCTTAAGCGAACTCGGTCTTGCTTAGGTGCGAATAGACTTTCGATTGAGTGAGATATTCTTGCTTGGGCAAGTTGACACTACAACATTTTGTACCTTTGGACAATTCTCGCGGAAGCGAGTTGGTTTCACTTGGGCAAGCTTTGGTTTGAACTTTTCAGTATCAAAGTCCTCCTTTTTGTCTATCTTCTTATGCTTCTATCCATGCATCTTAAATTCTTTCTTTTCACCCTCTTTAGTCATCTGAAATTCATTCAACATCAGGATTAAATGTCTCCATTTGTTTCATGACTCAAAAACATATATTTGGATTTAATAGTTCTCAAATTAGAGGGTGATTACTAATTTAAACAATTAAGAACAAAAAGAACTAATTTTCTCATGTAAATGTACTGAATATTGACACTTATCAACTTCCCCTAACCTAGAATCTTGTTTGTCCTTAAGTAAAGTAATTGAATCCCAAAAATCAAGGTTTGTCCCCACCATAGAATAATGGTTATTTACAAATCAAACCTATGGTTCAATCATTGAGCCAACTTCCAAGCACAGAACAACAAATCAAAGTAGAAAACTATGGTGTCTCCAAATCTAATCAAATTAGGATACAAATGCAATCAACTTCCCATCTAAACAACTATAACAATGAAATGAGAATCTAACTAAGGAATTTCTCTCTTAACTTCTCACAGGTGAGTGTTTCTCTCAATTTTTACTGATTTTTGAACAGATCAAGATTGCCTTTCATTTTCAATCAAATCATAACAAACAATAAACACGGATATTAAGGTCTTCATAAGGGTTGTAATGAGGCTGGGTTCTTAAAATATTGGTTTTTTAGATAACAAATTGCATACTTAACAAAAGAAGAACATAACTACAATTCAAACAAAATTTCATTTATGTTGTCTATTATCAATTCTTTAGAGTCCACCCTACACCATTTCCCTTTTCTTTTCTGTAATTCACCGCTCTTGTTTATTTGCCTCTTTTTCTTCTTCTTTTTTTAGAAATAAAGAACTATATAATTTCCCAGAGAATAAATTACTTGCCCATCTTCCTCACAATTATAATCAAACTAGAACCAAAACCAACCATTCCCATTTCATGTATTTAAATTGTACATGTGCTCTTCTTCCCTAAGCATGCTACAAAGGTGGGAAGAATATATGTCAATTGAAGGCTAGGTTACAATGAAGCAATTTTCAACTCAAATGGGTTATCACAAAAATTTGTCATATTGTGCATAGGTTGGCTATTTGGACCTAAGTTTTAAAAGTTTCACTTTATACAAGCATGCCTTAGTCATTTCCATGTTTTATTTTGTGATGCAAAATAAATTAAAAAATCAGGCAACATCAACTGACAATTCATAAGTGGAACTCTCCAACTATTTAGGGGTTCATATACCCACTTGGTTGCTTGATTTAATTCCTCAATTTTTCTCAATCATTGTTCCTAACCATTTATTTTGTTCACTTTTCATGCACTCATATCCCAAATCAATTTTGAATCATGGATTCAACCACAATTTCCCTTTTTTTCAGTCCTTACTCAGTTCACTCAATTGTTTTAACTTAGAACACTTGCTAAGGTTTGATGTCTTTTCAACCACCAATCAAAACGAATTTTCAACGATTATCAAACAATTTTAGCTATCTCAAAAAAAAAAAATTATGTCAGCTATTGACTTGCATGAGCCACCAACTATCTCAAAAAAATATGGGCAACTACCTCAACAATAATATATATAAATGCCACTTACTAAGAAACATAAGTAGTCCTTGACAATAACAAAAGTGCAACCACTAAATTAGACTACTAAACTAAAATAGTAAACTAATTAAGCATCTAAAACTAAACTAATTAATTTAAATTCTAGTGACAAAATAATGAAACCAGTTTTTTTCTTCAATGTTAGCATAGAAGGTGAATGGGGTGTCAATCCCCTATCAAGATTCTATCCAGTTCTATGTCAAACTCCTCATTCTAGAATTGGACTGGGTCTTCTGCTGCTGCAGTTCCAAACTGTTATGCTGCTGTAGTTCCAAACTGTTCTGCTCCCACAGTTGTTCCACTTGCATAACAGTTAGGAATATCTTAAGCTCCAACTTCTCTTGGCCCCCTGGAAAAATGTGCCTGTCCCCAAGCCACGACAAACAAGAGCTAAATTGATCAGGATTCATCCACGGATGTGCATAATGCCCCTATGATTAGAGCTATGTTACAGTTGCATATGCTCCATTGTGGCTTGGATATAGGACATTTGTTCCATGAGCATTGATTCTATTGAGGGCGTTGTTGAAGATCTAGGTAGTTTAGGAGGTTGATTTACAATTATAGGAGGTGGAGAAGACTATTGTTGACGGTTGGCAGCCTATTGGTCTTCTTTACTATTTATGCAATTTTGCTTTGTGAATCTTGTATCAATGGTAGGTCTGATTTTTGTTGTGGGATTGACCTCTACTCCTTGAGCCTCGCATAGAGATGTGATCAGTGGAGGGAATCCCAAAGATCCCTTAGCCTTCCCATTGTTCTTATTCACTTCTAACCTAGCAAATTTGTAAATCTCATCATATATAATTTTGCTACATCAACGAAGTGCCCATCTTTCAAAATGCAAAAAGGCATATGACATATGGGCACGTTCAGGTCGAAGACATGACTAATTGGTACTATGCTGGCTAGAAAAAAAGTCATCCAGACTTGGGTAAAAGTCTTCATGTCTTTAAGCTAAATTCTCAATGGATTGTTAGTGGGTCCCAATTGATAGGACCGATTGGGGAGACAGAGTTCTCTTTCAACCTCTCTGTCATTGAACCCATGAATTTCATATCTCAATCTCTGATAAGTGCACTGACGACTTTTTGAAAGATGTAATGGATTGCCCAAAAATTCATTAATTGATTTTCTATCATAGGAAATCCATTTACATCTTACTTTTGAGCACTTTTCATTTGGACCTTCAACTCAAGCATTTTCAAAAAATTCTATAACAATTTCTAGATCATATTTGGGCAGTGGGTCTGCCAATTTCATCCAGTTCATCCGTTGCAGCCCATTCAAGAAAAGGTCATATTCTCCTAACATGAGATGCACTTTTCTTTTTGAGACAAATTACCAATTCTTGATTTCATTATATCTTTCTTGTCTTTCTCTATTTCGCACAAGATTTCTTGGTGAAGGATCGGGGGATGGTGAAGCAACTCTGACCCTTTTTCCTTTATTCAAACGGGTAAGATTAAGCCTAGTAAGAGATTTGGTGTGACCCATATTTGACTATAAACATAAGCATTATAAAACAGTCTTAATTTGCAATAGGAGTTATCAAGATGAAAATATCTTATTTGAATGTTGAGTATCACATTATAGTTCAATTGTGATCATGTGCATCTCATTGTTCTAAAATTTTTTTAGTGAATGTATAAGTATTTTCCATGCTTGGCATTTTAACAAACACTTGTTAGGCTACATGAAAAACTATAATCAATGAATGAATTTCATCAAACACAATGCCTAACAATCATCAATTAGGACAACACACTAGTTTAACTCACACTTCATTCAACTCATTCACAAAATTTCAACTTCAAATTCTCAAAAAAACCACATAGAACCTAAAGATTTTCAAAACAATAAAAGATGCATTGTAAGGATGACACCCAAAATCACTTACATTGACAATGGCATGAAGAAATGAGCTTGAAATGTGCAAAGTCGAAATAAGCAAGAATATGAGTGAGTGAGAGAGATATGTAGTGAGCCAGGTTTGAAGAAAGAGGTAAAAAAATTTTGTTTCGTCATTTCAACTCCCTTTTTAAAACATGAAAATGGTACTTTCGCTCAAGCGAGCCTGAGATGACTACGTTTTAGATGCATTCTCACCTAGGCGAGAATTACCTCGCTCAGGAGATAATTACAAAGCAAAATTGCCTGGCTTTCTTGCATATCTCGCTCAGGAGAGACCTACTCGCTCAGGCGAGATTGAGCCAAAAGGCGCTCCTTTGTTTTTCAAAAACTCGCTCAAGCGAGTCATATCTCGCTCAGGTTAGAATTACAAATGAAAAATTCTTTGTTTTCTTTCTGCATATTTCGCTTAGGTGAACCATTCTAGCTTGAGCAAAAATTGTCCTAAAAATAGTGAACATTTTTGTTCAGTTCAAAGACAATTTTCATTTTTCTTTCAACTTTTACTGACACTTTTTCTTATTATTTGTGCAGTCCAAAGTCATTTTCTAATGCTCAACCTAGTTTTACATCAAATAACTAATAGTTGAATTCTAAAACTAAAATTTTCAAAATGGCCTAAAAACTCACATTCCAAAGCATATAACCACCCAAAATTTGCCTGTTAAACTTAAGCATATGCTGCATACCAAAATCGTACTTCCAAATGCAAAGATGTGCATGCTTATGAGTTATGAGGTGATCAAATGTGCAACATCGTCTATGACATATCTACAAAAAATTGCATATTACTAACTTAAGCAAACAGAAAACAAACCGAAAACAAATTCACACAATAAAATGTTGGGTTGCCTCCCAAAAAGCGCTTGTTTAACGTCCCATAGCTTGATGCCTGTATCAATCAAGGATCATTCAGCTAAATCACCGTGGTGAGCCTTTCAATTTCACCACCAAAATAATGCTTCAATCTCTGGCCATTGACCACCCAACTTTTATGTGATTCAAGGTCCTCCAATTCCACTGCTTCATACGACTTGACTTGTTTGACTAGAAATGGGCCTAACCATTTTGATTTCAGTTTTTCAGGGAAAAGTCTCAACCTGGAATTAAAGAACAATATAGATTGACCTGGTTCAAAACTTCTCTTCAAAATTTTCTTATCATGTTAAGCCTTGACACGTTCCTTGTAAAGTTTAGAAGATTGATAAGCATTGAGCCTCATTTCTTCAAGTTCATGGAGCTGCATTTTTCGTTTCTCTCCAACAGCTTTAGTATCAAAATTTAAAAGCTTCAATGCCCAATATGCTTTATGTTTCAATTCCACCTGAAGGTGGCATGCCTTACATAGATCAATTGAAATGGAGAGAAAGATGTAGGAGTTTTATATGCATTCCTATAAGTCCATAAAGCTTTATCAGGCTTTCTTGACCAATCTTTCTCAGAAAAGGCAACTATTTTCTCTATAATTCTCTTAATTTCTCTGTTTGATACCTCCACCTGGCCATTGGTCTGAACATTACAAAAATAGGAGCCTCCATCACTAATTAGGACTCTAGGAGTACCAAATCTGCAAAAAATATTTCTCTTGAGGAATCTGATCACTATTTTAGCATCAGCCTTCTAAACTAGGATTGCTTCAATCCATCTGAACACATACTCAACTGCTAATAAAATATACTCATTTGATAAAAAATATGGTAGTGGTCCTATGAAGTTAACTCCCTAACAATTAAAGACTTCAACCTTTTGAATATTTTGCAATGACATTTCATGTCTTTTAGGGACACTTCTAATTCTTTGGCAGCTATCACAATTTCGACTATACTCATATGTATCCTTGAACAGTGTAGGCCAATAGAATCCAGATTGAAGGACTTTAGCAGCAGTCCTTTCTCTATTATAATGACCTTCATAAGGTGAATTATGATAATGCCATAGAATATTCTTGGCCTCCTCTCTTGTGACACATCTCTGCAGTAGGTTATCTGCACCAATTTTGAATAGATGAGGATCATCCCACACATAACGATTGACATCCTGGAAGAATTTTTTCTTTTGATGTCATTCAAAATCTCTAAGAATAACTCCAACAGCTTTAAAATTGGCCAAATCTGCAAACCATGGCCTCTCTTGAATTGGTAAGAGTTTTTTGTCTAAAAACTCATCTAACACCTCTGATTCAAGTGCAGTCACCTCTTCATTTGCAAGTCTGGATAGATGGTTTGCCACATTGTTTTCACAACCTTTCTTGTCTTTTATTTCTAAATCAAATTCCTACAACATAAGTATCCATCTTATTAGTGTTGGCTTAGAATCAGATTTAGTTAACAAATATTTAATTGTAGCGTGGTAAGTGAAAACAATTACTTTGGAGCTAATCAAATAAGATCTAAATTTCTCAAGTGCATACACTATAGAAAGTAACTCCTTCTCAGTAGTGGTATAATTACTTTGAGTTCATTTAGGACTTTACTTGCATAGTGTATCACATGAAAAAAAATTTCTTTCCTTTGCCCTAACACTGCTTTTACTACATTGTCACTTGCATCACACATCAATTCAAAATTATATTGCCATTTAAGAGCAGCAATTATGGGTGCATATATGAGTTTTTCTTTTAAATTTTCAAAGGCAATTAAACAGTCTTCATCAAATTTAAATGGAGTATCCTTATTGAGCAGGTTGCATAATGGTTTTGCAATTTTTGATAAATCCTTTATGAATCTCCTATAAAAGTCAGCATGTCTAAGAATGCTTCTAATCCCTTTGATGTTGATTGGTGGAGGTAGCTTTTCAATGACCTCAACTTTTTGTATGTCCACTTCAATTCCTTTGTAAGATATCTTGTGGCCTAAAACAATTCCCTCAGTCACCATGAAGTGACATTTCTCCCAATTAAGTTCAAGATTTGTCTCCACACACCGCTTCATTACAATGTCTAAATTTTTCAAGCAAGAATTAAAAGTAGATGCAAATATTGAGAAATCATCCATGAACACTTCAATGCATTTTTCTATCAAGTCTGCAAAGATAACAAACATACATCTTTGGAAAATAGCTAGAACATTACACAACCCAAATGAAATTTTTCTATAGGCAAAACCACCAAAAGGGCAAGTAAAAGAAATTTTCTCTTGATCTTCTAGATCTACTACAATTTTGTTATAGCCTAAATACCCATCGAGAAAATAGTAATATGTTTTTCCTGCCAACCTTTCCAGCATCTGATCCATAAAAGGCAATGGGAAATGATCTTTTCTTGTGGCTTGGTTTAATTTTCTATAATCAATACACATCCTCCAAACTATAACAGTTCTCGTGGGTATCAACTCGTTCTTTTCATTATGGATGACAGTCATCCCACCCTTCTTCAGAACCACCTGCACATGACTGACCCAAGCACTATCTAAAATAGGATAAATCATCCTTGCCTCCAAGAGCTTTTGAACTTCTTTCTTCACAACCTCCTTCATGGTCGGATTCAAACGCCTTTGAGGTTGAGCTACAAGTCTGAAGTCTTGCACCATATGAATTTTGTGCATGTAGTAGGATGGACTTATACCCTTCAAGTCAGATAGAGTCCACCCTATAGCTCCTTCATTGGCTTCCAGCACCTACACCACTTTTTCTTCTTCTTCTGTCAAATAGTTATTGAGAATTGTTGGTTTGTCACCATTATCAACAAGGAAAACATATTTAAGATGAGTCGGTAGCTGCTTCAATTCAAATTTTTGAGGCAAACAAGTTTCTTCTTTAATCAATTCCTGCCTTTGAACAACATTTGGAGAAACTTCCTTAGCCTTGTCTAAGTCTTTCAAGCAATCTTTTACTTCTTTCTCTTTCCACTCATCTATGTCTTCCATGCTATCAATGACAGCTTTCACTAATGGCTTAGCAGTAGAAAATATTCTCTGTGTTTCCCAACAGATTTCATCAATTACATCTAGTCTAAAGCACTCTTTTTTGTCCTTTGGATGTCTCATGGCTTCAAACACATTAAAACTTACCTCCTCGTCTTGCACACAAACTTTTAATTTACCTTTATCAACATCAATTATGACTTTAGCAGTCTTCATAAATGGTCTCCCAAGGATTAAAGGGACTTCAGTATCCTCCTCTATGTCCATAACAACAAAGTCAACTAAGAATAAAAGTTTGTCCACCTTCACTAAGAGATCTTCAACTATTCTATGTGGATATTTTTATAGATCTGTCAACTAGCTGCAAAGTCATTCTTGTAGGTCTCACTTCTACATCTCCAATTTTCTTCAGCATGGATACAGGCATGAGATTGATACTAGCTCCAAGATCTAGTAATGTCTTTCCAACTGTGAGATTTCCTATGGTAATAGGCAAAGTAAAACTCCCTGGAACTCTATATTTTTGTGACAATGAATTATGAATTATAGTACTGCATTCAGCCTCTAGTTCAATTGTTTCTTGCTCATTGAACTTCCTTTTCTTAGTCAACAATTCCTTCATGAACTTCGCATGTGTTGGCATTTGTTCCAACGCTTCAGTGAATGGGATGTTGATTTGCAAACTTTTAAGAATATCCAAGGATCTTACAAATTATCTTTCCTTATCTTTCTTTGATGGGACATGTGGATAAGGTACATTCTTTATGGGAGAACCCCTCACTTGATTTTCACTTTGGTTATTTTTCTTCCTTTTTTCGTTAGTATGTACAACCTTTTCTTTATTCTTTTCTTCTTCTCCCTCGCACTCTGTTTTCTCTCTCTCATTCTTTTTTATCACTTCCTCCTCAACAACTAAATTATCTCCAATCCCTTCTCCTACAACTTTACCACTTCTAGTAGTAATTGACTTGCAATACTCCTTGGTATTAGTTTGTGTGTTGGCTAAAAACTGACCTCCTTGTTGATCTGCTAGCTGTTTAGCCAACTGTCTCACTTGTATTTCTAAATTTCTTATTGAAGCTTTTGTATTTTTCTGATTAGACAAAGAAGCTTGCATGAATTTCTCAAAGGTATCCTCCAATTTGGTTGTTCTCTCATGAATGGAAGGATAATGTGGTTGCTACTGATATGGAGCTTGTCTGTTAGATGGACCAACATCTTGTTTCCACCCAAAACCTTGATTTGGATTATTCCTCCTACCTTGAAGCATACTATTTGGATAGTTAGATGAGAAGCCACCTTGCCTTCCTTGATTGCTCATGTAATAGACTTCTTCTTCTGGTGGATTATTTTGATAAGAACAATGACCATTGGGATGATCACCTCCACAAAAATCACATCTTATAGTTGGAGTCTGACTTTGGGAAGAATGCACAACATGTAGTTGTTGAGGCAATTTAGACATTTGCTTGGTTAATGCTTCAATTTACTATGTTAGAATTTTGTTATGAGCTAAAATTGCATTTGCAATATTGATATCAAGCATTTCTTTCCTTTGAACAGTTTGTCTATCATGTTGAGCTTGATAATTTGTTAAGGCTCAAGCATCAATAATTCTTGTAGCTTGCTCTGCATCAACGACCATCATTGTTCCCCCTACTACTGCATCCAATATCATCTTAGTATCAGGCCTCAAACCATTGTGAAAAATGTTTAGTTGGGAAATATCTTCAAATCCATGGTTAGGATATGTTCTAAGCATTAATTTGAATCGTTCCCAGGCTTCACAAAAGGGTTCATCTGACCCTTGACTGAATGTAGAAATGTCATATTTTGCCTTAATGTAATGGGAGAGTGAAAAAAACTATGTAAGAACTTCTCCTGTACATCACTACAACTGGTCAAGCTTTGATTAGGGTGTGATTTAAGCCATTCTTTTGCTTTACTTGACAAAGAAAAAGGAAACAAACGCAAATAAACCGATTCAATATCACCTTCTTCAAAACCCATAGTCCCTATTAATTCATAGAATGTAGACAAATGAGTGTATGGATCTTCATGATCTATTCTTGTGAATTGATGAGTACTGATTAGGCTAAGAAAATTTGGCTTTATCTCCAATGATTTGATGGTAGCAGGTATTGCTATGTTGGAAAAATGTCTTGGTCCTTGCTGCATAGCATAGTCTCCAAGTGTTCTCCTTGGTGGATTTTGTCTTTCATCAGCCATGTTTTTCTCTTGTTGATTTTCTCGAATTTGTATGATGGAAGTGTTGGAAGATTCTCCTTCTGCTTGCTCATGCTTTTTCTTTTCTATCCTTTTCTTGTTACGATTCTTCCAAGTTGTCCTCTCAATTGTGGAGTCAAATTCTAATTGATCTTTAGAAACTTGTCCTCTTAATAACATAAATCAAAGACAACTCAAGCAAGGATTAGCATAGGATAATAATAATAATAATAATAATAATAATAATAATTTGAGCCACTGACTAACCAAAAAGAAAACAAAATATTCATAGTATTTAATAAGTTATACTTCAAAAATTTTAAAGAAAATTTGTTCCCCAGCAACGGCGCCAAAAACTTATTGACTCAATTCTTTCAGTAAGTGCACCAAATCAACTGTAGTATAGTACTTTTTTTTAGAGTACAAATGTCGAACCCATAAAGAACAATTTCAATTAAAATTTTCTATTGCAACCCTTACTAAGTATATAAAATGAATAATGATTTTGTGCATAATAGATTGATGTTACCAAAATAACTTTGAATTTGAAATTATATAGTGACAAAAGAACTTGGTTAGAAAATTCAATTAAAGAGATTGGGATTAAACTTACTCTATCTCACTCTTTTGTATTTTGTGTTGATAACGACATACAATGCTCATAGCTACTGGTTCTTGATACCACATATTAAATCATTCGCACTGATTCCTCAAACATGAAATTCTTAAAAAAAATTCCTAAATAC
>JAMLFT010001218.1:0-32326 GCA_026544285.1 Pachyrhizus erosus
GAGACGACCTAGGAGTCACTTCCTAGTATACTACAGTTAATTGCATTTTATTTGACCCGAGTACGGCCTCGATCAATATATCAAGGTTGTTTTTGAACATAGATTGCAGTTCTTACTTAAATCTTTTCCTATTTAAGCTTAGAAAAATTAGAAATTAATCTAGGGGTAAAATGGTCATTTTTGAAATAAGGATATTTTGGTCATTTTTGGTTTGTCTTCATCTTCAACCTCTTGTTCTAAGGTTCATTTTTGGTTAGGGCATTGATTAAATTCGTTCTACTTAATTTGATGTTTGATAACTAAAATCCAATCCATTTTGAGGTGATAGGGACCGTAATCTATAGAAACTAAGGTTTGGGAGACAAAGGTTGAAGACGAGTTACAAAACAAAGTTCGCAATTTCAATTCTTCATTTTCATTAGGAAATTGAAGTTGTAATCTTACAAAATCATTTTGAAATTGATTAATATATCCTAAACTAATAGAGAGAGTTGGATCATTCAATTTCTCAAATTCCTAAGTTCATATTTTAAAATTTGATTTCTTCAAATTCAAGCATTTCAAGGCATTAAAACTTCAGATTTCAAATTCATTAACTACATAATGGTTCTACGAATTTAAATTGAAGAAAGGGAAGTTCTTCTTACCTTAATTCAAAATTTTGAAACCTCCGGCGAGAGCTCCGACGACCACCTTGAAATTGTGATTCTTTGCACGTTTCTTCAATATTCTTGAACCAACTTGTTGCTAGGCGTATAACGAAACTTTTGAAATGGGTTTGGAGTATTTTGGTCTTGTGGGGAGTGGTTTTCGAAGACGAGAAAGCTTTATTGATGGCATTTTTTGATCCTCATTTTTTAGTTTTATATAGTACTTTTGACCGCCATACTTACCTTATTTTATTCGCCTAGGCTAGGGGGTAGTTTTGTTGAGTTACAAGGGTATAACTTCATTGGGTGGCATTTTTCACAAAGGGCCTCAAAGCTTTTTGGAAGAGTTTCAATGGCGATTTCGAGGAAGATGAAAGCAAAAATGTGATAAATACTTTTTATTTTGTTAGTTTACCAGTAATGGGCCTAGTGGTCTTAATGGTCACTCTCCTCTCCTAACTTTCCTAACGTGCCTAAGGGGGTGGGTTCGAACCCAACCAACCCACCTTTTTTTTTACTTTTTCCACTTTATACCTTGTTTTATTTATTTACCTATCCTTTATATATTGAATAAAACATTATTATGCTACTCCTGAGGTGTAGCTTAGTTGGTTACGAATGCTTTCCCTCTCTCTTTCTCCAAGCGCACCTTGGATCGAATCCTCCCTACGTTTTTTTATAAATTTGATTCATTTAATTTCATTATTTCTATTTTAATTATAAATTTGATTTTCTTATTCTAAATTTCTAATTTTATTATTTAAATCCATTTTTAATTTCTTCTTCTAAATACTCTAGTAGATTATTTTTTATTCATTCCTAGGAACTTTTATCTAATTATTTTTCTTTAACTATCATTTAAATTTTGTTTTTAATTTTCATAATATTTATTTCTAAATAAATTTAATATTTTGATTTGGCTAAATAAATTATTTTATGAGTCTAAATTTATATCTAAATAAGTTGTCAATGTCTAGAAGTCCTAATAAATAATATTTATATTGATAATTAAAAGTAGGATGTTACAAGTGTCTTGCGTGAAAATAAAGACACAAAAGAATATAAAAGCTATACACAAGAAATAAAATGTGAAAAACAAAAATAGAAGAAAGGAAAAGGATGGGGCGAGGTTTGAATGCAAGTGTGATAGGATGAGAAGGAAGTCAGTTGTCATTAGATTGTTAGGCTCATCATTGCATATTTAACAATATAAAAGTCATATAAGCGTATTTCAAAACTTCTTGTCGTCAATGAAGTAGCTCACAAAGCTTTACACCTCTAGCTTCCCTCGTCGCCCTACAAGCCTACTAGTTTGCAAATGATCCAACTATATTTGCCCATTCCTTACAAATTTTATAAGCAAAAGTTTAAGCCCATACGCCCTATAAATAACCAGAGACTTGAGACGCAAGAGGAAGGAAAAATGGAGAAGACGAGTTCACTTTTCGACCTCTATTCGAGCTCTATTTGCCTTAGTTGAGTTGTTGGAAGTTTTTTTTTAATCACAATAGTATTCTAGTTCGATTGGTTGAGAGAAAGAGGCAAAGAATTTAGAGATAGCTAAGTCGCCGAAGCTTGCTGAAGACATCGTCAGAAAACCCAATTTCCAGGTAGGAGGGGCCATTTTCTTTCAATTCTAATTTACCTGAAGCTTTAGAATTATAGTCATTTCATTTTAGAATCATAAATTTGCATAAATTTGGTCTGGGAAGCAAAATTTGATCACTATAAATTACTATAAAAATTAATCAAATTTTTAGTTTTTGATTGAACCCAAACCTCAAAGCTCTTTCAAAGATTTGTTTTGTAGTTAAGAATGGATGGCGAAATATAGGTTTAACCTTTCGGGGCCTTTAAGTTGAAGGGAAAGAAAATAGTGAACTCTAAAAATGAGTAGAAGATGACTAAGGAGGAAGAAGGTATGTGGGGGGTGAGCTTAGTGAAATAGGGTGTAAAAAGTAAAGCAAATAAGGGGGTGAGTTTAGTGAGGGTAGGGGGTGCAAATAGTGAAGCAAGGGCGTGTGAATAGTAAACAACGGGTGTGAATAGAGAAAATTATTATTAATTAATTTGATTTAATTTAAGTTAAATTTTAACTCTAATAAATTGAATTAGGATGGTAAATATATAGATATGTGGTTATGGAGAAAACAAATGAAAGAAAGAAAAGAAAAGAAAATAAAGATAATAACATTAGAGAAAAAGACAATTTTGCCCTTTCTTGTTTTGCTAATTGTGATCTTTGATATATCGTTTGGAAATTTGTTTAGCTTTGATTTTTAATATTCCTATGTTATATGATGATAATTTATCTCTTCTACTAATAGTAGGTAAATATGTAAGATGACTATAATTGTCTCAAATAGATAGTAAATCATATGAACAACCCTATGATAGAAAATAAATAGGAGAATTAGCAAGACAAAAGTTGAGTAAACTTGGGTTAGTCAGTTAAAGTGAAAATAAAAGGGAGTTAGTAAAAAACTATGTTGTTGAAGTTGACATCAGTACCAAAGAAAGCTTAATGACTAGAGAGGAAAAGGGTATGATGGGTCAAAATCCCTAACGAGTGAGAAATAATAATAGAGATTGCATAGGTACTTGAGGAATGTACACATGCTCTAGTGAGTCCTTGGGGGTAGATAAGGTGTCAAGTTGTGAACCGCTCAGAGTAAAGAGGGTGTCACAGAATCGACTTGACATCCCCAACAAAGCGAAACATTACCAAGATTTGGTTAAGAGTATCTTGGACCTAGTACTAGGCAGGATATATACTCCCAACGTCAACCCAAAATACAGATTTGGATTATTATTGACACGCTTGTGTAAGTCCTCCCAAAGATAGTAGTATTGGAGGCTACGAATGGCCTTAAACAAGTACAATATGTAATTAGGCCTGTTTTGGTGAAATGAGAATATACGATAACTATAAATGATATGTACTTGTATGTGTATGATTAAGGATAAATGACTCACTTTTACAACCCCAAACATTTTAGATACAAATGGCTGATGATTATTATCCCATATTCCACATGACAATCATACCCTTGAAGGGTCGATGGACTCATGACCTGATAAGTGAAGAAGATACCTTCACGGGCTATGTAAGATTTGCTTTTAGGTCCCCAAACATCATAACCTCATGGCAGTTCTACCACATAGTTATCCCTGTTCTCCTAACACAAACCCCACCACCAATGGACACGGAATTCCACCAGACAATCTTGTAGCTCCTCAACACGCTCAACCCCCTTCACTCCAAAACTCTTCTATAGGTTCAGTCCCAAGAAGTGGTCAAATAGGAGGAAAGGAATCCTAGGAGGAAAAATATCCTTTTGAGCATTATGGCTAAGAACTCTTGAGAGGAAATAAATATTGTAGACTATCTTAGACTTGATCTTTTGTTTAATCTACTAGTCAGATACTTTGGGGAGTGTAATATCTATAGTTTTGTCTGAACTTTACATATATATTAAGTATATTATAATTTAATTCGCGTTGCTCAGATGTGATGGCGATGTTTAAGTTTTTCAAATTGTAACCCCTGACTAATTAAGTGTTAAAAAAATTACTAAATAAAATAACTAAAAAGATTTTTCTCAAATTAAAATGGATAAAAAGGGGCATTACAGTCTCCCTCATTTTTATGATATCAAACAATAATTAATTTTTCCTAAAACATTTAAGAAAAGGTAGACTTAAAATAAAATGTAAACAATACTCCCTTTTATAGAATTGCTTAGCTCATAATTCGATCATGTTCTTTTTTTGTTTCTTCTTGCATTAGTCCGAATCAAAATTTGAGGAAGTATTGAGACCCATATTTTTGTATAGTTCTCATTGTAAATAAAGAAATTCCTCTTCTACAACACAATGAATATCCAATTCAACTTTGAGAGCTTCATGAGTTCGCTACAATTCATCAAGAAGCCAATCCATTTCCTCTTGAGTTGGCTAGCGTTCAAAATGATCCATAATATCATTAGGGTCTTTGACGATGCTAGATTCATGTTCAAAGATGAATTTTGAGTAAGGTTGTTGAACAGTAAAAGAGATGTGTAGAGGAGAGGAAGCCACAAACTTCCATTGTGGAAGAAGAATTACATTTTGATTAGTGGCAGATGCTCGTGAGAAATTACCTAACTCTAATGAGAATCACCCAATACTAAGATGTGTTGTATTTGGAGATGGTTTTTCCTCAATGTCTATCTTAGAGATAGACTCATGTAATTTTACACGTTGTTTGATGCATACAACTCTTCTTTTGTTAGAATCTCATTCAGAGACAGATGATAAAGTTCAAACTTGAAAAGAACACTTTGTCTTACTCGAACCAAACGTTTAAGTCCTCATTGTTTATAACAATCTCTTTACCCTTGTAGATATCTTGTAGTCTCAAGTGCATAACAGGATTGACAACTAAGCATAACATGGCGCCTTTAATTCAATCTTTCAATTTTCTTCATAAATTCTTTGTGTAGATGTACTTCTCGTCTATATGATGCCATCGTCACTCTAGATCATGATTGAAATCATTAAGTTTCTAGTTGTCAAACTCAATACTTGCTTCAAGGTTTAGATTTAGGTATTCAACAATAGTGTCAAATGCATAACATGATTGATAACTAAGCATAATAGGGCGCCTTTAATTCAATCTTTCAATTTTCTTCATAGATTTTTTGTGTATATGTACTTCTTGTCTATATGATACCATTTTCACTTCTAGATCATGATTGAAATCATTAAGTTTCTAGTTATAAAAATCAAGACTTATTTTAGGGTTTAGACTAAGCTCTTCAACATAGGAAGACAGTTAAGGATCAGGTCTCATTCAAGGCGTCAAAATCCTATTGAAAGCAATGAAACTCAACAATTACTTAAGATTGTAGGGTCTCATATATGAAAATTCATTAAAGAAGTTCCCCTTCCTTTTGCATACTTCAACATGAGGAGGAAACTTTGTTTTGGAGGTAGCATTATAAAGGAATATGATCTTATTTGGCTTGGGAGCAACCCAAGGTCTAGATTCAAAAACTTGAATGATTAGCTCATATTCTAGAGTAAGTGTGGATACTTGATTATCATCAAAATATGGGGACGATAAAATGATACATGGAACCGTTTAGATATAGAGTTTATCAATGTAGACAACTTCTAGATGCAGTTCTTCATCTTTTATTGCCAAAATGTGTTAGTTTCTCTATTATTGAGAGTCTTCTGATGGATTATGCTTTTTCATTTTCAATCCATGGTAATATTGAATATTGACTTCGTTAGGAGGAATAACAACAAGATTAGGAACCTTGTAGTACCACTTTCGAAAGCTCTTAATGATCTAGTATGGAAAATATGGTACTATCTTTCTATGAGGTTTGAATAAAGTGACAAACACTTAAGGTACACAAATTAAGACATTTCTATTATTTCAATTTTCTTTGAAGAGAGCTTCCAAATGATGTCTTTGATCAATTTGAAAAACTTCAAGTGGAACATGTGGAAAGGTAGGTGGAATGCATGTAGATAGATCACCATCTTCACATAATGATATGAACTCTTAGTTTTCAAACTCTATCCTATGATCACTCTTAATGGTAGAGATGCAAAAACTTTTTTATTTTGACCTCTTTTACAAAATATTTCAAAAACCTTAAAATATTTATGTTTAAGGCGTAGGAAGTATACTCATATATATCTAGAATAGTCATCAATAATCACAAAATCATACTTCTTACCACCTATACTTTGAGTTTTGATAAGTCCAAAAAAATCCATATGTAACATTTCTTAAGGTTTAGAAGAGGAAATAATATTTTGGGTTTAAAAGACCTTTTGATTTATTTTTCTTTCCCACAAGCTTCATAGAGAAGATGAATTTTCCAAGAAATCTCAAGTAGTCCATTAACTAACCCTTTCTTAACCAATTTTGAAATATGTTTCAAGTTGACATGCCCAAGCTTTTTTGCCAAAGTCATCTTTCATCTTCTTTGGACATCAAACATGTTACATTCTATTTGTATAAACTTTCCAAATCAATCTCATACAAATTGTGATGTCTTTAGCAATAAAAAAATGTTGTCATGATAATTTTTTACTATGCATTTTCCTTTGCTGGAGGATACAATATAACAATTGTTACAATAATGACTAATACCAGCAAAATTATATTTTAATCCTTCAATACATAGAACATTATCAATGGTGGGTAGAGGATGTTTACCAATTTTACCTATACTAATAATTTTTCCTTTACCCATGCCTCCAAAGGAAACACATCCATCAAGAGATTTAAGGTATTAAAACGTAGAACTTTCTTTCAACATGTGTCGTGAGCAACCACTATCTAGATACCAACTTGAACCTTGACCTTTTTTAATAAGGATATTTGTAGTAGGCACAATCAAAAACTTTAGAACCCAAATTTGTTTGAATCCTTTGATGTTAGTATTCTTGGTCTTTCTAGTGTTTGTCTTTCTTTTATGTAAGCATTTGTGTTCTAAATGATCAAACTCATCACAATAGTGACAACAAACTATACTTAACTTTTGGATACATGATTCAAAACTTGTTTATGAAACCCAAGTCGAGACTTATCAAATGGATGTTGATGATTTTTCAAAAACATTTTAATAGCAACAAATCCACTTAGAAATTTAGAAATATCTTTATGTAAACAAAGAAGTCCTTGTTTGCACAATCTATTAAACTCTATTGGAGAGTCCTGATTTTTTTTACATAAATTCTTATTTGATTTCTTTAAAAACAAATTTTCAAAAACCATTTCTTTGTATTTTTCTTTATATCTTTCGTATTGTAAAGAAATTATATGAGAGTTTTGTAAAAGGGTTTCATATGGTATTTTTTTCATCATCTAAAGAATTGTATGATGAAGAGGATAAATTTCATACAGAAATTTTACTTGTTTGTGTCTGTGTTAGCCATTACACAAAGATTAGCTTTCTCATCATCTAAATTGTTGTTGTCGATGTCCAAATCTTCCTAAATGGCTATCTTAGACTTTTCTTTTTCTTTGAATGCCAATTCTTTTAGAGCATATGACATTATGCCTTGATGTGTCCTAACTTTCTACATTCAAAGCAGATGATATCACTATTTTCTTCCATGTTTTTTCTCATATACTTGTCCTTCTTCCTAGATAAGTGCTTAAATTTTCATTTATTCTTTAACATTTTCTTAAAATTTCTCAAAAGAAGAGATACCTCTTCATCAATAGATTAATTTGAGCTATCTTCTAACTTTTCAAATAGTTCTACTTTTAGAGCTTTATTATTGGATCTTTGTTCTTCCTTTATTCCTTTCTTTAACTTGATTCTCTCGCCTAAAGAGCTATAGATCCTTGTTGAACTAGTTGGCTTTCAGCAACTGCCTTCGCTTCGCAAACTCTCAAAGTTCTTAGAAGCTCGTCGAGAAAGAGATTTTTCATATCCTTTACTTCACTAAATGTTGTAGTTTTATCTCCATTTCTTAGTGAGGTTATCTAGGATCTTCAAGTTATTCTGAACTTTAGTAAAAGTATGATCGAGAGAGTGAAGGCCATTCAAAATAATTTGAAATCGTCTAAACATTTGATCAATGGTCTCTTCCTCCTTCATAGTGAAGTTCTCATATTGTTTCATGAGAGTACTAACTTTCCTTAAATGAACATCCTCTCTTCCTTTGTAGTTAATCTTGAGAGCATTCCAAAACTCTTTTGTAGTTTTTAAAGCACAAAACTTGTTATATTTTGTTCTTGTAAGAGCATAGGTGATAATGTAGCGAGCTTTTATATTGAGTTGTGCATTGTAGAAATCTTTTGGAGTCCAATGTGCTTTTGGACGAGCAATAGGAAAATCACCTTTAACAATAATATGCCAAAGTTGATATTGTGTTGATTTGATGTACATCTCCATGTGGGCTCTCCAGTAAAGATCATTTTTGCCAAGAAAAGCTAGAGGACAAACTAGGAAAGCACCTTCTAGAATAAGTTGACTTTCTTGGTTGACCATCTTTGGATATTTTCCTTTAGACACTGTTAAGTGCCCAACCCTTTAGAGGTTAAGCTTTGATATCAAACTACAAAACAAATAGGAAAACATAAGAAATGGGCTTGAATTGTGTTCTAAATTTGTTTTTGCAAAACCTACGAATAAAACACAATGTAAGATCGTTTGTGTTTCTAAAATGGTAGTTAAATGAAGTTTCAAAATGGATAATAAAAAACATTATTTAAGATAAATTGACAAAAATCTTTCTTCTCAGTATGCAGATAATAAAAAGAAATGATACCACAAATTTTATAATGGTTCACCTCTATCATGAAGACTATGTCTAGTTCTTAACAAACCACCAAGTTTCAATATATAAGAGAATGTAAAAATATTCTTTTGTCAAGTCACTTTTGGCTCTACACTAAGTAGTATTTCCTAGCCTCTTCAATTTTTTACAAAGTATTCTTTCACAATTCACTTCTAACTTAACCTCACAAATTCTAAGATATAGACTCAGGTGACTCTCAACGTATGTATTAGACAAATAATGGTAATGAGTTTATCTCGTAGATTTGCTAAGTATTTGAAATGTTTGTTTTGGAAGAGATAATTTATAAGATTTTCAAATGAAAAGAATCACAATAGGATTTTTATTAAAGTATGTAACTATATTACTTATGTTCAAAGCCTTCTTCTATTTATATGTGAGATTCTTTTAATTATCTATTGTCTCAAAATAGTCTTCTATCTTTGTTTGTTGGTGAAATATTTGATTATGAAATTAATGATGCATTAATTGCTTTTCACTAACAAATAACATACTTTATTGATAACACAACTTGTTCATCTTCTTTTGTAACCTCCTATCAAATATTAGATGTCAGTTTTGAATTTCCCTATTATAAGAAAATTGATGCTATTTAGGATGCGACTTTTGAGATAAAAGTCTTTTTGAGTACACTTTGATAATCCTCTTTATTCTTCGAAACATTCTCTACATAAACTAATTGAAGAAAAATGATCTATTAGATAAATAATTAAATACAAACACATTAATCATTGTAGAATTTGGCTAGGAAATCTAGAGGTGGTGAATAGATCTATCCTTTCTTTTTAAAAAAATCAAAGTTTTGTAATGTTATAACAAAAACTTTTTCTAAGAGATTTCAATCCTCAACACATGTAGGATAACTAATTGAATAAATCTTTGAAACCAAGAACCAATTTTACAAAAGAAAAATTAGGAGAAAGAAAGAATGAGACAAAGAATTATATTGGTTCAACCAAAGCTAAGTCTACATCTGGTGTTAGTTTAACAACCTTAATTAAGCCCTTTCAGCACTATAGATGAAAGCATTACACACACGATGCACACACAGTCAATCTATGATTCCCTATTCTTGAACCCTTCAAGAAGATTGTACAAGTAATCCCCCACTACTCAAAGTAAATCTTAGAAACCCTATCTAGGATGTATAAAAGAAAATTAATTCAAAAACAAAGATTAGAATACATCTAGAAGTGCCTATTAAAAATTGAATTCTTTCCTATGCAATTTTCAAAAAATTCTTGATTCTTGACCCTTTATCTCATTTTCTTAAAGCAAATGAAAATTTCTTGCACACAATGCTTGACCAATTCTCTTTCTCTAAAAAATAGAGTATTTAAAATTTTAAAAGATTTATGATATGATTTTTCGTCTATTAATTTTGGAAGAAAAAGTCATTTTATAAAGATTTTTTAAGTCATAACTAATTTAACAAATTATGCAATAGATTACATATTTCTATTAGAAAATAATGAAATAGTGTAATCAATTACATAATTGATTAATTCGATGCTTTCTTTTTCATAAACCAACTGGATTGCTTATGTAATCGATTACATTAATGCAACATGAAATTTAACTTTTTTGGATAAAATGTAATTGATTAAATAGATGTGTAATTAGTTACATTTGCTTGAGTTGCTCATTCTAGGTTTCCAGAACATGTTATAACTGATTGCATAACCATCTAATTGATTAAAAGAATAAAGCTTCAACATGAAAACATAATAAACAAATTTTGAATCAATTAAGAGCAAAAGACACATATGCCTATTTTTATAAACATATAATACAATGTCACATCTTTACATGTTTGACATAAGAGAATAAACCAAAACCTTCACTCTTGATTGTAACAATGGTTTGTTAACAAATCATTAAAACTTAATTATTTTTCTGCAATATCAAAATATAAAATTTAGGGGTCCTAATTCTTTTTTTCCTTAATAGGGTCTATTGAGTTGATATTATTCTTTTCCAATTTTTTTTTAACTTTGTTTGCTATTTTTAATCTATTTTTCTTTACATGATGCTATATTTATTTGGAATGTGAAATAATTTTTATATAATTATTGGAAAGGAAGTTTGGGCAATTGGAACCATTTGGGTGATATTTCGGATATAGGGTTGATTTTTGTTATAGTTAAATATGAAGGGAAAGTTTTTTTAATAAAGGAATTATTAAATTTACAATTTGTTGTTCTAGTGATGAAAAATTTGGCAGAAAATAGCTACAACTTGAATTATGAGTTAAGAAATTTATTGTAAGATTAGTATGTCCTATAAACAAATGGAGAATTTTATGATGATTTTTAAAGGTCATTTAGTATTTATTTAATTTAGATTAAAGTGTGCTTTGTTTTTTAGTAACTAGTATCTTTAAATATAAAAATGGTAATAAATGATGTTATTTAGACTTAAGAAAATTACTATGTGAGCCTAAGACATTAGCAATCCCTATAAAAATTCAGAGCAATTGAAATTTGTTTGATATTTTTAGAATTTTGGTGAACACCAAAAATAGAGAATGATGCATAAATCAAAATAAATAAAAATTTATATTAAATGGTGAAAACTTTTTAAGAATAACTACATACATTAAGGAGCTATATTGTAAGGTTTTATACTATTTGGAAATGATTTGTTATTTTTTTATTAACTGGATGTAAAAATATATTAATGTAGATGAATTATCAATTTTATTTGATAATTTCTTGTTAGTAGTTATAAATTAAATTTTTTATTTTTTGGGGGTCCAACCTTCATAGGGATACCTTATCTTATATTGTGATGTGCAAATTACATTGATGTAGAGTTTCTCTATTATTAGTTATCATTTATTAATTTATTGTTTTGGATCATTAAGACTAGAAGGGGTGACCATACATTGTGTGTTGGATACTTAATTTTGAGTGTGTTAATGGATAATATGATTGGGGAAGAAGAATGATTTTAAATTCTCGTTTAGAAAAATGGACTCCTAATGAGGACTGCATTTGGAGAAATTGAGAGTGACCCTAAGTAATTTGAAATTTACTACAAAAATGGTAAATCAACAATGAAAACACAAGGTGTGAATAACATAATAGAATTGTTTAGTAAGTAATTGGACTTAATAAAATATGATTAAGACCTACACGATGAATGAGAAAGATCACAAATTTGATGAAAAACATAAGGCTAAGAGTAGAGAGACATTTCATAAAACCTTTAACATTAGTGAATTAAGAATATTATTCATAATGAGATAATGTGTATGATGTGCCTTATGTGATTTTCGAAAGTGATGATTGATTTTACATTATGGAGAGAATGGACGAAAGAAGGAGAGTTCATTTTTCGATAAGTGTGCAAAAATGATAAAAATGATGACATTCGAGACAAAACAAGATGTAATAAAATATAATGGTATTTTGGAATAAGACTCTAGTGGGCGAGCGAGGTTGTGAAGACACTTCAGATGTTGATGTTGATGACGGGGCTATACAATAATGTTATTGGTGTCAAATTTTGAGCCATTGAGATAATGGAAGAGAGATTATAATCTTCATGTGTACATGGATGAATATATAAGAGTAAATGGTTTCCACTATGTACTAGATACTTGAAAGGTCACACAAATTTGTAATAAATAAAAACTAAATAGGGGTAAAGTTGAGGAAACAATCATTAGAGCCTTAGAGATAACATGACAAATTGGTACTTAATGGATTAAATAACAGATTGATGAATCTTGGGAATGGTTGACGTCAATTTGTGAGGAGTTTCACATTAAGTCGACTTAGTAATTCTTACCAAAGCAAGATAATTCCAATTAGTGAGATTCCTACTTGAGTATCAAGGTGAGGGTGACCTGAAGGTATTTGTTTGTTAGTCTAGGTGAGGAGAAAGATTGACCTATATACTTTATTTTTTTTAGATAAAAATTTGTGTTTCGATACGACAAGTGACGATAAAATGAATTGACTACTATACATATAAATGACGTGGATGAAATAGTTCAAGAAAATAGAGATTATCTAAGGATACTTCATGAGTTCTGATGAGAATATGAAAGTTAGATTTAATTGAGTTACTTCTCTTAGTCTCAATCTTTTATTGTCTAAAAGATTATATATTAGGTATTTTATTTTATAATGTATTATTCTTTTAGAGGTGACTTAGATGTATTATACATTGGATTTCAAAAATACTAATATATATTTATGTGGATAAAATATAATGGTTTAATGATGACAATGAAGATGTTAAGTGAGTGTTTATTATGTTTTAATTATATTATTGGAAATCAAATATTTATTAGTTTATTTATTTATTTGTGAACGATATTTTCTTAATATTTGTTTATTGATACAGTTATGAAAGATATGTAAACAAAATTCTTTTATAATTTAGAGATTTATTAAGATATAATGTTTTTCATGATATATGATTTTATTAAGATTAACTATATTAATATATATTTTTAAACTAATGATGAGTTAATGATAATAGACATTTTTTTAAAAAAAATTTAAATAATGTAATTGTATCTAAAAGTTAAAAGACGAAAAACATTTTTTTATATATTTAAGGGTTGTATTAAACTGTCAAATTTTGAATTATTCCACAAATTTAAAAAAAAAATAAAATTATAATAATTAAAAAAATTACAACTCCTAAACCTCCAACAATTTTCCAATATGTCTAGGAGAAGAGAAATAAAAACCCATTAAGTCATAAAGCCTTGAAAGGATTCATAGAGAATATAACATTTTTCACTTCATCTAGAGTACATGGCTTTATAAGCGACTCAAAGAACAATTGATCAATAACTGTTAATAAACAGGCTCAAAACCAATGATTTTCCAACGACTAGATACCTTAGAAGAAAGGAACACGAGTTTCATAAATACAAAATAGAAAATGATGAAAATATTTTACCATATCCCTAATTTACCTCCAATTAACCTTGTCGGCTGCTCCTCTAATGTTTCAAGAAATTAGAGAAACTTTTTTGACCAATTCATAATTTATTAAAATAGATAAATAATATTTATCTTAAAAAAAGTTTTATTTTAAAAATATCATATGCTCACTCATACTTTAAATATCAATTATAATTATAACTTAATTTTTTATATGTACAATTAACGAGTATTACGTAACACTAGAAATCAAAAGTCAAAAACAATTATTTTAACTTTTTAAGAAAGAAAAGCTATTTTTTTTTTTTATAAAAACTGAAGTTAAAAATCGTTCATTTTCCAAAAATTAATTTTTTTTAATAAATCGGGTCAATAAAAAAATTATTTCTATGATACCATACCTTGACCTCTTGAAACAGATCTTACTTTTTACATACCCACAACTACCCACCCAACCCTAGTAATGGAGATGATGCCGTGTGACTTTTTAGCTGTCCTTTTCACACCGAAGATTTGAGTACCTATCCCTATATATTCTCCCCAGTTTCCTTCTAAAACTTCTCTTTCTCTCCTTATCGGTGGAGAGAGAAACAGAGAGAGAGGCAGAGAAGAAACCAATAGAGGCTTCCTTTTTCTATCTCTCTCTTTCCTATGTCACGCAACAAATCTTCAACCTCTTCTTCCTTCTGACACATTTCAGAAGGAACCACAAAAAAAAAAAAAAAATAGAGGCAGAAGGCTCTAGAAGCCGCCAATTTTTTTATCTGTCTGAGTCAAAGAGCTTCATAATTGTAACTATGGATTCCTCGTGTGCTCCAAACGGCGACGTTTCTGGGTTCAAAGATAAGGAGTCAATGGTTGACCCTTTCTTGGTTGAGGCTCTTCAGAACCCTCGTCACCGTGTAACCAGTCAGTGCCCTTTCTCTCTTTCTTTTAAATCTCACTGCTTTCATTGTTTATGAGTTTATGTTATTCGGACGTTTTATTTGTTGTTATAATTAATTGAATGCTATGGTTGATGGGTATGCAGCAAAATTATAGCTTGAAGTGGATTTAGTTGTTGTTTTAATTTGGGGTTTTATAGATACGAGGCAATTGCTTTTAATTTGTTGTTAGGGTTATGGATGGGTTATGTTATGTCAGATCTGGGATGCTTCTGGGAAGTCACTATGATTGGGATTAGCATAGAAATTAAGAATCTGAATGTGATGTTCAATTTTGGGGATTTGCTATGGGTTTGAGAAATTTGGACTTCAGGGTTGTTGAATTGTACCCATTTGTTATGCTGCAGAAATTTGGTTTATGATAGAGTTTGATGGCATAATCCATGTAATAGATCCCACCCAAATAGTATACAACTTTATTGTTATAATATATAGATGATCTTAAACTCACTACTGATATCTTCACTGCCCAAAGGATAGAATGTATTGTGTGCCCCCATGTAAATTTGATGGATTAATTAGGGGTGATGATAAGAGAAGCAGTTAAATTCTGAAGTTAACCAAATTTGATGCATCTATGTGCTTTGAGTTTTTGGGAAGATAGCACTCACCGTGGGCCAATTAATAGTAAGATACATCTCCAATCAAAATCTTGTCTAGAAATAGGATTTAGGCGACATACTGCTGGAATAGGTTGGTAATCGTCCTGTTTTTAATGATTTCAATTGGACTGTGGTTATAATTTGAAACTATCAACTTCCATTTTAATATAATAATTGAAGACGTGTAGTGAAGTCTGAAGCCTAGAAAAATTGTCATATAAATGCCAAGGGCCAATTTTCAAAAATGTCTATCTTTTAGTTTTCATTGGTGTTCATGGAATTTGGGTCATGTGTCTAAAGGAACTGAGCCTGAGAATGAGTTGTTTGCCTTGTATTTGTATGTTTGTAACCTATTTTGGTTGGTAGCTAGAGGACTGTTGGATTAGGATATAGGAGCATTATAGAAGACGAAGTTTTTATTTGATCATGTGGTTGTCAACATTCATTCAACATGGCTCTAATTTGCCCTATCTCTTCTAGCTTTCTTTTGGGTTATTTTTCTTTAGTTTTCCTTCATTCTGTAACTGTATATCATGACATTTTCTTTTTCATTATCTACTATTTTGTTCCACTACTGTAGTTTTGCGGATGGAGCTGGATATCCATAGGTTCCTGAATAATGCAGATCAGCAGCATTTTGAGTTTCAACATTTCCCTTCTTCGTATCTCAGACTAGCTGCCCATCGTGTTGCTCAACACTATGGTATGCAAACAATGGCTCAAGATAATGGCTTAGATGGCCAGGGGACCCGAATTATAGTAAGAAAGATAGTGGAAACCAGGTATCCTGTGGTCCGCTTATCTGAAATACCTGCTAAACAGTTAGAAAATGATAAACCAGAGCAGATAAAAATTGCCATAAGACCTAGGCCTAATAAAACCAGTTTGAATGAAGCCAATGAATCTGGAAGGAAAAGAAATCCTCTTAGAAGTGTGGAAGAGAGAAAGGAGGAATATGATCGGGCACGAGCGCGCATTTTTAGTAGCTCCGGAAGTTATGATTCAGATGATACTCTGTCCCAGGCTTTAACAGAGGAGAAAAATTCTCTTATTATCAAGGATGAGAATGAAACTAGCAAGACCCCTGTGGTTGATTCAGAAAACTGTACTATTGGTAGGGATATTAATTCTACTCGAGTTGCCATCTTCAGAGATAGGGAAAAGGATCGTAGTGATCCAGATTATGATCGTAACTATGGAAGGTTTGTTCTATCACTGCACTGCATTATTTTTTGAAGAGTTGTCTTGGCAAAGAAAGGAGAAGTTGCAAACATTTTAGCCTTTTTGCTGTGATGTGCATAATATTGCATTAATGTATCTGTGTCAACAGTGTTACCCAGACTGCTAAAATTTTTAAACATTTTATTATAATAATTGATAAAAAGTTCTAAATTAATAAGGGGGTAGAGGTAGTTACTAGTTAATATATGTGATAGTTATCAATAGTGCTGTGTGCATGATAGCAGTGCTATTGCAGTGTAGCATTGCATTGCAGTTGGTGCCCATAGGCCCCATATGAAACCTGCAGTCATGCCAGTAACCACAATGAAAATTGCGGTTATGGCCACAATGCTTAAATGAGGATAAAACCCACTCCTTTTCTGCCCCCTGATAAGCACTAAACACTTGGGGAACCCTCCCTTAAAAGCTAGCTGTCAAGGGAGGAGAACCAAGAACTTATTATTCCACCGAGCATCTCATACTACTCAATGTCAGACTTAGGCCCCCCACAATGCCCAAGTCCCTATCACCTCCTTGCTCCACAATTTTGAGGTGATTTTCATGTTTTCACTCACTCCCCTTCCCTTTGTAATAAGAACTTTATTTTAAACTGTGTTTGAAGCTTATTCATGCAACATGCACTGCTATCTTACCTGTTTCAAGTCTCAACACAAACCACCAACACCCTATGCTTGCCAGCGTTGGTTCCAGGCAAGCCTGGGCATACCCACTTCTCTGTTTTGCACATACTCTGTTGGTTGTTCACACATTCTCTACTCCAATGAGTTCTCACAGAAGTCTTCTAAGTAGAAGAAAGGTCCATGCCCTTACTCTGCTTCTGTTCTGTTGCTCACGCTTCTGTTTCTTTTTCCTTTTTCTTTTTTGTGTGTCTGAAGTTCTCATTCTGTTCTACTACTCACCTTTATGTTCTTCTGATTATCCTTTTTTTTTTTTCATTATTATTTTAACTTCATTGGTCTCCACCCTTAAAGCAGTCAGTGTCATCCAATTTGGTGTTTACACTTATTTAGTTTCTTGACTTTTGTTGTTATTGACTTGTTTGTTCAGAATATGACTTTTGATGATTAAGTCTTAATTATGAATAAATCTTTGACTTAACTTATTTTTGAGCATTTATATGTGTAATATAAATTATTGGCTTAAATATAAAATTGGTCCCTGAAAAATAACACCTTTTTGGTTTTGGTCCTTAAGAAAAAAAAATTTGATTTTGGTCCTTTGAAGATTATTATTATTTTTTAGTCCCTAATATCAAATAATGTTTTAGTTTTAATCTTTGTTGTCTTTTAAATGATGACATAACAACGACTTTGATAGTGGAGTGACTCGTTATGTTATCAAGGAAACAGGATAATCACGTGTATTTTTTTTTTGTCAAATTGTATTTTTAAATATTTTATTAATTAGTTTAATGTTATTAACTGTTTTGAATATATAGGAATTTGAAAACATATTTTACTGAAAAAAACTACACGTGACTGTTTTGTTAAACTTCTTAATGATATGATAAGTCATTAGATTATTAAAATCTCTGTTACGACATCATTTAATACTATTACTTGACAGCAGAAACTAAAACAGAAAAAAAAAAAAAATCTTCAAAGGAAATTTGTTTTTTCAAGGACCGAAACCAAAAAGACTGTCCTTCAGGGACTAAATTGTTATTTAAATCTAAATTATTTTGCTTATACCTGAAGTCTTTGGAACAGATGTCATTTTGCTTTCCAGTATCCACTATTCATATAGTGGTTTTGGGGGTTTGCCACTCCGTGGCTGCCACTTTGGTAGATTGGTAAATATTGATATGGAGAATGTCAAGGGATGTAGGATACAATTCTAGTGGAACTTAAGAAAGTTTAAATGAGATTGCCAGAGATATTCTGTAAAACCTTTGGGGTTCTTGAGTTATTTTGCATTGCTAGAATCCTGTAAAGTGAAAGTAAAAAGCCTGCTTTGTGTGAGAGAGGAACGAGAGAGTTATGGATTATTTCATGGCATAAAACAGAATCCCTAATGGCAGTCCACACATAATAACTTGTGATGCTTATAGATATTATATATTTTTGTCCCTATACAGTGACTGATTTGTTTTAATTGACTTATTAAGTATGAAGAGTTTGTTTAACAGATTGTATTACATTACTAATGCAGGTATGCTAGGAGTATTCCAACTTCTTCCCTTAACTTGATACCTCTTAATTTGCAACAAGTTCAACCTCCATTTGCACAGTATGACTATGCTTTTAATCAGTTGAGTCAGATGTCACAAAATCAAGCTTCACTTGGCTATGGACCTCCTTCAAGCCATATGATGAACCCTTTTGGTGTGACGGGGTTGAATCAGGCATCTAGGGATGGTGCTTATGTTCAGTGGCCAAGTGCTGCAATGATGTATGCACATTCATATGACCAATTTAGACATGCTGTTTTCCAGGTCAGCCATAGTTAATAATTTTGTCGTGCTGTTGAATGTGATGTGTGGTTTTCAGTTCAATATTTGAGCATCAAAAGATTGACACCATATGTGACACAATGGGGATCTCTATCTCAGTTTTTTTTTTTTTTTTAAATTATCTTTTTCATATACATGCGTCTCAATAACTCACCCCAAAATCGAAGGGGAAAACTTAATTGTTGCCTTATTTTGATGTTCACAAAACATTCTTCGGTGTTTTTTTACATGTTAGCTTTAAAATGCCAGGGCATGCTAGAAATAAATCTATAACTTATCAAATTTTGATTGTGGGTTAATATGACATAAAAGTGCAATAACTCATTTTCTATATCCAGATTACTACTTATTTGGGGTTCCTTATTTTTCAACTTTTATGCAAGTTTAATGTCTTGTGGCTCTTGTCTTTGCATTCTTTCAATTTGTTTGTTGCATGCTGCTCATAGATTCGTATTGATTGGTTGGTTTTATCTGTTAAACTAATCAAATTGTGTTGGGGAGGAAGGTTGATGGAAATGACTGTGCATTCATATCGTAGTCGTTACTGTTTCTTGGATATGTATTTTGCTTTAGTAGAATGTTGGGTATTCCTTAATAAGCAAAGAATGAAAAGTGTGAGGCAAGGTTAATGAGTGAGTTTCACAATTACTTCTGTTCTTAAGTTAGGATTAAAATTTAAAACATTGTGTTTCCTTTAGATATTTGTGAAATATAGTTTGTGTATTTGGATAATAACAAGAATCAATTTCCCACAATCACGGTGATACCATGAAAAAGTAGAAGCAACTATTAGTTGCTTTTCCTTCATGAAAATATAATTTGATTATTTCTCAACATGAAGCTAATGCAAACACACTATTTTCCTATGTCATGTTTGTTATCTATACTTTTTGTCGCTTTGCAGGCTCCATTTGGTCAACGCCCATTGAGCTTTGATTATTCACAGAATTACTAGATGACATTTAGGGGGCAGTTTCCAAGTTGGCTACAGAAGTTACTTGAAGCTATTAAGAATTTCAGAGTTAGATACAATTTTTCTGTACTGTTATAGACCCATGTTCCTATTCTGGTTTTTCAGTTTTGATGGTGGCAGTAAGCATTTGGTGTTTGGTTTTTCCTAGTGACAATTTTGTACTGGACTAGTGAAAATACTGGATTTGAAGTATATGAAGATTTATATTTGGTTACCTTGTCTAATATTAAGGAGGCTTTGACTTAATTCTGTCACAAGTTTATGCAACCTCACCTTAAACCCCATTTTAAATCCGTGTGCTGTCTGGTATTGGTGATTTTGGATGCAAAGGGGAAAACTTGATATTTAGCGGTGTTATCAGAATGAGTTAATGATTGAATTGCATGAACCTTCATTATGTATGTATATATACACAAGTTAATGACAACTTATATCGCCTACAGATGAAAAATCAGAAGCACGCAGTCAGCCATTGTAATGTTTAGGTAATTTACAAAAGAAAGTTTGTACACAATTTCTAAAGTTATGGGCCGGTGGATTCACTACACGGTGCAGATCTATTTTAAATTGGGTTGCTTGACCCTTGCTAGGCCAAGGCATGAAAGTAAAGTATTAAAATTGGTTCGGCCAGCTTTATCTTTGGGATGTTCAGATCGACCTAAACCAATATATGCTTGGCTATTATTGGAGGGGTGGGAAAGCTTCTAAATTTAATTGTTGTAAATTTAAGTTACAATTAGTTTCACCATGATTTATTCATGTGATTTATCACTTGTTCTGTGGCTCCATGGTGTTTGACTGGCGTACTCCATATTAAGCATGCACATGTGGTCTTAATTTATTATAAGGTTAAATTACAGTAGGTTCTATAATTATTTGAAAATTTTCAAAGAAGTCTTAAAAATTTCACAAGAAACTTTCGTGTAAATTTTATAAATCAGCAAGTAATTTTCGTATGTATTTAAAATTTGTTGGTAAATTTCTTGTGAATTTTAATTCTACAGGAAATTTGGTAAAGTAAACTTGCAAATTTGTTTAAAAAATATTTTCTCCGTATGCCTAATTCATCACGATTAATAAAAATAATTAAATTAATTTATTATAATTAATATTTTTGTAAATTTCAATTTTATTTTAAAAATGTTTATATAATTAATTAATTTAAGTGATGATTAGATATAATAACATTACTTATAGTCAAAAGAATCATTTTTCAATTAATGAACATGAGTTATACTGTTAATGACTTAATAAATGCATCTACTTTCATAAAAAAATGAGTGATATCTCATTAAATTATAAGTATGAAAAAATTAGCAATTAATACATTTAAAAGTGATCATATATTTTTTATAATTAAAAATAAAAAATATTATCATTTATTTCTTATGTATAGAAACAAAAGTAATATATTTATAATTAATTTTATGTATTAATAATTGTGTTATGTTTAATTAAAATTAATTTTAAAGATAAAAAATATTTTTTAAATCAAAATTAATTATTAATATAAGATATATAACTAGTTATAATTGGTTATATAACCAATTTTAGATATATATCTAGTTATTTAACCAAATTTTCATAATAGTTATAGTTTGATTATTATTATCACTTGTTATATGTGGTTAATTTTTATAATAATTTTTAATTAACCTATTATTATATAATCAGTTATTTATAGTTATAATTAAATTATTTATAATCGAATATTATGAAACTGGTAAACAAAGGTACACGAAAGGTGGTTGTAACATATCATTATTGCATCAACTCATCTATTAACACTTTATCCCAACTCTTTATACTTGTACAATAAGTTTCTATATTGTCATAATAGTTAGAGGTAAAAGTAGGCTTTCAACTATTATACTCCTTCTATCACACAACCATGAATCCTTCCAAACCTAGACCAATATACCATCTATATCCTTTCTTAAGCAATACTCGAGATGTTCAAATGTTATACCAAATATAGCTTGGATTGTGGCTAATAATTGAATTTAAGAAATCTCCATTGAAAACATATTTAATTTTGAAGGCTTTCAAAATCGTAACATCGGTACTAAAGATGAACTTTTAACCTTGTTTCCTAACATAATCAGATTAAAGTCATAATAGATCACAAAAATTTCATACCTCTAATTTCCTTTTTAGTAGTTAGTCTATTCCAAAACATCCAATTAGTACCTTTGAAACTTCTTCCATTTGAACCCACTAAAACAAATTTAACATATAAAAAAGTCAAAAAAAAAAGTATAGTCATATATAAAAAGTATAGTCATATATGAGTAAAACCTTTTTCGGAACTTGCGACATAAATTTCTCACTAACTAAATTAATTTTCTTACACATTCGATCTTTTGATATAGTTGACAATTGATTTTCTAGTTCTTCTAATCATGAAAGGTAGCTCCACGTATTTTCCAATTCCCAAAACATCTTGCATCCCCTACTTTGAAGATAGTAGAAGGTGACATTTTTTTACAAACATTTTTATTGGAAAAAAAAAACTTATTTTTTTTTTGCAAATTAACAATCTGACCAAAAACTTTCTCACACACTTCAAGAATATTCATTACATATATTTCGTTAGTATTTGGTAAAAAACTGAAGACAATGATATGCAAACAAGAGATGAGAAATATAATAAACACTCATTTTTCTTTATTAATCAAAGCTGATAGGCACTGTGCACATATAATAAACACGTAAGAAGAGAGAAGGAGATAAAATATAAAACAGCTAAGCCCTCTGCACATTAAACTGTATGTTTTTCATTGAAAGTATGATAATGTATTTTATAAGTATAAATCAAATATAAAAAGCTAACTGTAAAAAAATGAAGCAATTCTCAATGTGCTTCAGGGAGCACATAAATTTTATTTTTTTTGTGTGTGAAGTAAATAAATGAATAGAGACATTAATGGAGAAAGCAGGAGCTATGATTTATGAAAAAAATCTTAAAAACTGCTGCTTGGTTTATCCTTCACTAGCATAAGCGCCTTTGTATTTATTATACCTTAGAAGGAGAGTGTGGTACTTATCCGTACGAATACGAATACACTCCGCAAGATTTTCGAGTTCCTCAACGCATTTATTTGCATTAATGCCTTATTGTTATTATGAGAAGAGCATCATGATTAAGTAGTAACAAAGAGACCAATTAGATGAGGACACGCGGTGTAATTAGAGTTAGGGCTTTTGGGTTTTTGAACAAAACAGAATCTACAATGAATCTAAGCCACACGATGAAGCTCTAACGGACGTCTCAGATGAGCACAGTAACCGGGTCCCCTTGAGTTTGGACCACTCTATAAATACCGAAGCGTGAAGAGTTCACCGTGCAGAGTTTGTGTCTCTCGGGAGTTAGGGTGACCGGAACGGCGAAGATAGAGTCAGATCGGAAGCGGAAGAAGGCGTCGGCCTCGGCGGCGGATCGATCGGAGAAGGAGAAGGAGAATCGGAAGAAGAAGGCAAAGATGTCGTCGTCGAAGGGTGGCGGTGAGGTTAGGGCATCGCACATATTGATAAAGCACGAAGGTTCTAGAAGGAAGGCCTCGTGGAAGGATCCAGAAGGCCGCATCATCAAGAGCACCACGAGGGAAAACGCGGTGTCGCAGCTCAAGGCCCTTCGCGACGACATCGTTTCTGGCAAGGCCACTTTTGAGGACATAGCCTCTCGCTTCTCAGATTGCAGCTCCGCCAAGCGCGGCGGCGATCTTGGTCAGTCTTGAGGAAACCTCTCTCCGAAAAATTAATATTTCTTTCATATAAAAAATTTGAATAAGTGCCTTGTTGAAGAATCTGGTAATTGAAAATTGTGTTATTCTTGAAAATTAATGCCTCTGGGGATTTGGTCTTGGTGGTGTTGATATGGATTTTGGGGCAGTAATGTTGTTATGTGATGTGAATCGTAGGGCTAGTAAATGAGTTAATATTTGCGTTATCAGAAACTTTCTCTTAGTCAAGTGGTATTGATGACTATTAAATCACTTTGCAGGATCATGATAAATTTGTCATTAAGCCACTTTTTGTTGTCTACTTGGTTCTGTTCTTATTCCCAAGTATTGTACAAGGAGCCTTTAATTATGGAGTGGTGTTTTTGTAATTTGGGGGCTTCTTGTCTGTTTACTGTAACAAAATTGAGCAAGAGTTATGGGCTTAAATTCATGAAGAACGAAACTTAGATGCAGTTTTATAGGTGCTTTTGGTGCTCTTCCAATTAGAATCTGAGTTTTGTCTCGGTAATATGTCTAATAGATATTTTCATTAAAAGTGAATGTGGATTACTGATGTGAAATGAAACTCCAATCCTGATAGGAGAATAGTACCAATTGATAAGTTCAGTAGTTATTTCTGTGTCTTCTCATTTACTAACACTAGTTTGGATTTTTCTGCCCCCATCCTCAAAATACAATAAAAATATATTCGTTTGTTACCATTTTAGTTTAAATAGTTTGAGGGTGGTTGATGCTGGATCTAGCACCTCTAAAGTGACCAAGTATATAAAGTGAAAAAATAAGGCCGTATCCACCGCTGAGTTTATGTTTGTTAGGTGTACATGTACTTTATATTATTCAAACTAGCTGTGTATCCACTTTTACTTTCTCACTTTACATACATGCTCATTTAGAAGAACCAAGTCTGCCTATGCTACAAGACTTTTTGTGTTTCTTATTAATGGACTTGCAGTGTTTAACAGAACATCAAACTTAGCTTTCAATTCCTTTTATTGCTGTTGTTGCGTTGATAGTTTCATAAGAATTCCCCATATTTCACCGAAGCTTGCATTTTTACGTCTTTTTTTAGGATTCTTCTTCATATGACATTTAAATGTACTGAATTCATAATTTCATATCATATGTGTATTAGATATCTGTTACCAACAGTCTTTGGGTCTGCTAAGGGGCTAGTCTCCACAACGTAATGAACTAAGGATCGAATGGAAGAAGTGTCCATATATGGTGTTGGACTTTGTCTTGTAAAGGATTGCCACTGAAGAAGGATACCTGTATGAGAAGCCGGAAAAGGGGATATTTGTTCTTGAATCAAATATGACGTTGCTGTGACTTCCACTAGTTTTTTAAAGTAATTTGGTTTTATCTTTCGGGGTGCATTGTTCTCTGATTTTTTTTTTAAGTGTCCCTTCAAAATTTTGTTATTTCTTTTACCAAAATAAATGTTTTGCACCCCAAATTGTATATTTTGTTCCTCCCCTCTCACAAAGGGTATCTAAATAGTACACATTTCATGTCAATTGTGTTTAATTTAAATTGGAAGACCTGAAAAATGCTGCTACTTGTTTGAGAACTGAAGCGCTTTATAAGTTCCAAGTTAGTGTCATAAAAATAGCTTTTGCTTTGATGTAGTGATGGTATATATTTGGTGGCCCCCTTGATGTTGACACGGCAATTAGCATTAGCTAGCCAAGCTGTAAGCTTGGAAATGTTGTTAGAATGCGATTTAAAGGATTTAAAGGGCTACTATTCAATTGCTATCAAGACGACGGATCTTTCAATCTGTGTAACTGTCTAGTATGCTTTATCTAAATGTGAATGTAAGAGTGTCTTCATGAATTCAGTTCCTTGAAACTCCAAACGTTATGCAAGTTAAATTCATTTTTGCTTGTTGCGTATTTGGATCAGTGTCACACAACTGTAAACGTGTTACTCAGTTTTGAAGCAACTAACAGTTGCTTATGTGTTATTTGTGAAATTTGACGTGAATGTCATATAAATGTAACGTAGACCACTAGACGCAGGACCAAAATCACTCTTAGTTATAAAGGATGGGGGATATACATTCAGTTAGCACTCATATCCGAAGTGAAATACATGTATAAATTTTTCATAACTTATTTTATCAATTAAACTGAAATAATTTTCTTGGGTGCAGGTCCCTTTGGTCGTGGCCAGATGCAGAAACCTTTTGAAGAAGCAACTTTTGCTCTTAAAGTTGGTGAACTTAGTGACATTGTGGATACTGATAGTGGAGTCCACATTATTAAGAGAACAAAATGATTATTACACGGAGTAATCTCCTATTAGGGAGAGACATTAACATCTGTAGAAGATTTCCAGGATTCTTGTTCAGCTCAAGATCTGTTGATATATGCTTTAGACATGGTGGTGCCATGTTTTGGATGATATATTATTTTCGTGACAATTAAAAACGTGTGGTATGCTTGTAATTTTATAAGACATTTATAAGTTTGGATTCTGTTGTCTTTGGCCGGAGCATCTCTCTTGCTAGTATTTGAATTTGTGGTTAAACCAGATAAACGTGGTCGTATAGTAAAAATAGAATTTAACGTAAGATACGTCTGTCATAATTTTGATGAACTCTTTTTTTTTTTTCATTATTTTTTTATGTTGCAAAAAATGTAAAAAATAACGCTACAATCATATCCTGGCCTTGGAACTGTGAGTGTCAGTTAATTTTTAGGAAAGAATGTCCGGTGTTAAAGAATTAACAAAATGTTTAGATAAGTATTTTAAGGGAAAGTAATTTTTAAGGCAATTAAAGTTGTGTTTGAATAAATTTTTTCACAAGAATTTCTAAGATAAAAGTAATGTTAAATGAATTGAGTTTATTTTATAAATTGAAATTAGTACTTAATTTTTATACAAGTTTTTTCTTGATTTAATTTCTTTAAAACTTAGAATATAAAAGTTAATTTTACTGGAGAAAGTTGATGCATTTTTTATTTTCTATTTTTTGTATGTTATGTGTGTATGAAAATTTTATCTAAATAGAGCTTGAAAATCTTTTGTGCTAAAATTTTAGTATGGATATTTTATTAAAAAAGAATTTGAAATTTGAAAATTTTAATTAATTAAAAATAAAATTATAAATTTTATCTAAAAGTAAAATTTTAGAATTCTCTTGTTCACTCATTTATCTTTTTAAGTTAAACCTTTTGAATTCATCTTTCTTGTATTTTTCATGTTTATTATGTTCTAAGGACCATATTTATGGATCTTTCATTTCTCTATTAAATCTATGTTTTCTTTTCTGGATCTAGTAGAATATACTTGATCTTTTAGTTTTTTCATATGGCATTTATGATTTTTGTTTGTTTGATTTTGTTGTGTTTTTGAATGACTTTATTCAAACATTGTTAGCCCTCTCTTCGTCACTAAGAGTCCATTTAATTTGCATAAAAATAAGAGACAATATAACTTGTCCAATGTTTAACTTAAAAAACTATAATAGAAAAATATAAAAAGAGTGAGACAACATAGAACAAAAGCGTCAAAATTTGTTACCTACTAAATTACATAATAACATTTATTGTGAGTACAAAATATGTAAAAGATAAAAATACCTACAAATTAATTACATCTTTTTTTTACTTAAACATTTATGTTTACTAATTAATAAAAAGCAAAATATTTTTTTATTTTTTACTAATATATATATTTTTTATCATGTTAGGTTTATATAATTTTTTGACAGAATGTTATGTTTAATATATATATATATATATATATTAATTATAATATGTAGATATATAATATATTTATATTATGATACACAATAAAAATATATATTATATCTAATATAGTATTTATGAAACATATTATATTATATATTAAAATATAAAACAAAATATTATTTTATAATATAATAATGTTATAAATTTCATTAATATAATTAATATTAAAAAGGGTATAATAGTAAATTTTATATTTTTTCTTGTATTGTCAATTATCCGTCAAATAATACGAAGAACAAAAAGTTGTTCTATAACTTAACTATTTATCATGAACTGTTCTCTTTGTCCTATGCTTTAATATGTATCAAACTGACCCTAAAGATCATTTGCTTCTTTTAATGTAAAGTTGTTTTAATTTTCTCAAAAAGTTTCCAAAATTATTTTTTAATAATTAAAAAATATTTAATTTAAAAATAAACTTTTATCATTATTTTTATCACTTAATTAAAATTGTTATCTATTTTGTAAATATTTTTAGGAACGTGGATCTCTCATAATATTCTCTACCAACCAAAATAACCAAATCCAAGTTAATCCTAAGTGATGTTTTTTGGAGCAACTTCTCATATATACGTCCATATTAGGTCCAAGTCTTTCATATCCACACCATTGGAGAGCAATTGCAATGGCAACAAGCACAACTATGTGTTACAATTCTATTATGATCAAGATGTTAAGGCAGTGGAAGGAATTGCCAGTTTTGGTCATGGGGACCATCGACATCGTGAGGAGATAAGGGACACAAGGAGGTGAGGGGTGGGATGAGAATGTTGTTCACGGTAATGGCAGTGATGATGGTATTGCTGCTAGGGAGTGTGTGATAGTATAGATGATTAAGAGTAGTTGGCATTGATAAAAAAAATAAAAAATAAAAACGCATGGGAGAGGCTAAAGGTTCAAAAATCATCTGCTTTTATCCTCATTGTCGTCCACGATGGTCATCACCGCATCAACCACCCATGTCCTCACAAACTCACACGTGTTCTCATTGAACCTAAACTTCATGTTCTTATTGTGATATTTGAATTGGTTTCTTTGTGAAAATCATTTTCTAGTTTTTCATTCCTAATGGTCAAGTCTCAATATGATTTATTGTGAGTTAACAGGTTCATCCAAGCAATTTTGGGTCCATTCACAATTTCTGGCAATTTTGAGTTGTTGGAAATAATTTAATACTTATTAAATACTTCATACAAGCAATTTTTTAGTAGTATTGAGTTGTCAAAAAATAAATTATAAAAAATGTAATAAAATAATAATAATAACATTAACGTCACATTAGGTGAAAGAAACATTTTGGATTTATTCGCAAACACAAAAGATCAAAATAGGAATTTTTTAAAATAAATAATCAAAATGAAAATTTTAAAATTTAAAGGATCAATAGGAAAACGCAAAAACATACTGGACCAAAATAATATATTAACCTAATATAATTGATTAGTTAAGAATACATGATAATTTTTTAAATACATGTGTCATTTAAAGAATGATAGGAATCAACTTAAATCATGTTAAAAACAAGTAAAGGATATTAAGATAAACTTAACTCTAATCATGACCTACCAGTATAACCGAAGTTATTAAGAGAAAATGTAACCTTAATCATAACTTGTTGATAGAACTAACATTATAAAGTTCTTAATACAAGAACAACAAGAGAAACTTTCGTAATAAAGAAACATTCAATTTGATTAATTTACAAATTCTTCCTTTGAAGCTTACAAAAGGTTCCTATTTATAGACTAAACATAACATTCCTTAAAGTACATGTAGTGTATTCCACTAAGCATTAATTTCCCACTAAAATTTCCACTAAAAACTTATTTCCCACTAAATTTTTTCTTGCTAACCATCAAAATGACTCATTAAGTCCCACTGGTCATCATAATGACTTAAGAAGCCTAAAATGATAAAATTTGACCTATAAATTATAAAAATACATGTGAACTTATTACATCAAAATTAAGTGCAAAAATTCACAACAAAAATAGAAAAATAGGCCTTAATTGATTCTTCAACCCAAAAGCTAAATAATTCATCCAAATAAACTTCAATCCATAAATGCATCTTAAGTATTAAATGTTAGGGTCTTTTTTCTCTCCAAATTATTATATTTAAGTTCGTTGAAGTTATCATCGAATTGTACATACAAGACTATTCTTATATTAGACTTTAGTTTAGCTTATGTTTTGAAAAACCTTTTTATTTCTTTTAGTTTTTGCTTTTGTCAATGAGTTTTTCATTTATTGCAAAGGATATTTGAAACAATTGGACTTTGACAAGTTCATACCACTCTATCCCTCTTAGTGATTTGCCCTCAAATCACATTTATCATGTGCATAAAACATGGATAAGTCAATCATAATAAAGATAACCCTAACTTAATACTTATCATGAAGATCAAGATTTTTAAGTACTATCGTTCATCTTATAACTAGCAATGAATTCTATAATCTTAGAAAACTTGTCCACCACAACAAAAACAAAATCCTTGGCCCCTTTCAATCTTGCCAAACCTAAAACGAGATTGTTCAAATCAAAAGCATCATAAATTGTCACAAGTCAGATATATTATCTTAAAAATTTTATACAAAAATTTAAATTAAGTATAAATGTATTTTCTTAAAATTATCTATGAAATAAAAAATTGTTGCACATCAATAATTATTATTTTAAATTAGTTTGTTTTCTTAAATATAATAACTAGTTAACTACAGATAAATCCTAAGAAAAAATAAAATTAAAGATTAATTAAAGACATATATAATTTATCAATGATAAAAAAGAAGTGATTGAACCAATTTGACAACAAAAAAGATAGTGAACCAATACACTGATAACATTGGTCATGCCTTGCATCATTATAGGAAGGCAAAACGAGAGTGAAGGATGCATCTTATGTTAGCATGTAGGTAGCGAAAATCAATATGGGTGTAGGTTATCCACATAAATCCTTATCCTAACCTTTTAACTAAATGAGTTATGTGGGTTAGGCCTCTATGGACAAGTAGTTAAAAAATAATAGGATCAGTAAAGGGGTTGAGGATAGGTCGCTTTAGGGAAATCTATGTATGCTTCTTACACCCTATAATTTTTGGCTTGCATCCCTTTTAATTTTAAAACAAACTAAAAATCCCCTAATCTTCTTGTCTCCTTTATGCACTCCCAAGTTTGACACAACTAACCACAACAATAAACAACTACCAACACAGATGACAACCGCCACACACCCTTTTCCAAAGCTATCAATATCACATTCCAAACACAAGTTCCTTTTTCTTTATATATGTATGTTATTTATATATTATTATAATCTATATGCCTGCTTCTATTAATTAGAAATCCATTTGGGTTGCATTTATCAATATGCTTTAAATAAGAGGATCCATAAGCTTGTTTGGTGTATTCCATATCATATGATTTGTAAACTTGATAGGTATGTTTCAAAATATATGATTTAAAATTAATAATATATAAATCTTTGTTCCAGATTGACCTTTCTGAAATAATAGCTTTATATTTTAGATTACTTAATCCATAATTTAGGAAATGCAATATGGTGAAGAAGAAACCCCATCTTTTGGATTGACTTTTTTCGGTAAAGATTGATAGGCAAGAACAATTGAAGACCTAGGCAATTGTGACACGCAGTTGAAGTGATTGTGCTTGTACTGGTTGTTGTAGAGCTTTGTTTAGCATTCATTTTGTGCAATGGCTATGCTCCCTCAAAGTTGGGCAAAGAAAGAAAATATGAAGGTAAGAGAAAAAGTTGCAAAAAAGGAAGGGTAATTTTAAAATTTTAAAAAATAAAAGGGTGTATGAGGAATTTTTATGGTAAGCCCCTTAGGGCATAGGAATATTTTAACAACCTTAATGCAATTTGAAATGAGTAATTGATTTTAAATGAAGTTGAGGCATTCAATAAATGTAAATTTGTAATTTTAAGGAGTCATACCCCTAAGATTGGATCTCTTGATGCCTTATTCTAGAACACCAATTTCATTTAAACCATAATAAACTTTCTTCTCTTTGAAGTTTGAGCATTAGCTAGTTTAATTGGAGAAAGTTTGCGTTATAAATTGATTTCCTAAATGTAAAGAGGTAGTTTGGGGAGTCTATAATGATATCCTTCCTATTAAAGAGAATTTAAAGAAAAGACTTAATATAGACCTATTTTCCCTTAAGTTTGCCAATGTTAAGAAAGTCAAAACACAAAACATTTTTCACCTTTCCTGGGATCTTAAAGAGTGTAGTTTATAACTTTATTACTCTCATAATTCATGTTAATGTTTCAAAATATATAAATTTAATACCTAATTGCATCTATGTTATTTGTTAATAATATAAATGCAAGTGTAATTTGAATGAGAAGAAATCAATGGGTTTTCTAAGAGAAAATGATGAATTTGAGACAAATCCTTAATAACGCAAAGGCAAATGTAGAGTGCTTTAATTGGATATTAGAAGTCATTGCATGCCTTTATTTCACATATTAGGAATTTGAGATAAATTATCTCCAATTAGTTCAACATTGGAATTGGAACATAAAAAAACTCAATCTGACATATTTTGTTTGCATAGGAAGTGTTTAGATAAATATTTTCTTTGTTCTCTTTTATAAAAAAAAATTATTTTTATATATATTAAGAAAATTAATTAATTGTATTAAATTTTATTAATTATATAATATTCTTTATATATTGTCCTTGTTATTTAAAGGATTCATGGAAACTTTT
>JAMLFT010001219.1:0-32290 GCA_026544285.1 Pachyrhizus erosus
ACATTAAAATTAAAAAAAATATTTGATAATAAAAATAAAAATAAAAATTTTAAAAAACCAACATCAAAATTTATTTATCTAAAAGAATAAAATAAAAAGAATCTATTCAATTTTAAGAAAGAAACAGAAATATAAGTGTAATATATTTATAGGTTTGTGATGATTCGTTGAATCTTAGAATGTAAGTGAAGGGTAATTGATGAGCAAGGATCACGGCGCAGAAAAAGGTAACAAGAGCTCGACGCACACAATCGTTTCCCACAGTCTATAGTGTACAGTCCACTCTACACTCTACGCCCTACGCCCAACGCCTACAACATGACAATCGCTATTCGCTATGAACATACCAAATGGGATTTAGAAAATGCAAAGCAAAACAAGCATTTAAAACGGCTCTTCTCTCTTCTAACTTATAACTCATAATCCTAATCCTATTCCTCTTTCTTTCTTTTTTTTCTCTCTTACCCACTCACACTACACTCTCTGTTTCTTTCACCCCCCATCTCGCCGACAACGTAACGGTTCGCGGTGGCCGTTTCCTTCTCCGTTGCCGATCTTCCACCGCTAGATTTACCTCAACTCCTACACTCTTCTCCTCTCCGACTCCCAATTGTACTTTCTATTTCTCCACCGCAACACACTCATCTTCAGGTTTTCTTTTCTTTTTAATTACTTTCATTATTCTTGATTTTCCATTTCTAAATCAAATCAAACGGTTTTACTGCATTACTTGCTTCTATTAATTATTCTACTCTTCTCCAGTTTTGATCTTTACTTTTACTTCGACCTAGTTCTTCGATTCACGGTTTTCTCTCCATTCCTCGGTTAGTCATTGTCATGACTCATCACCATTATTTGTTGTTCTCCACTACTTACCACTACTCAAGATTATTTTATTGTTCTTCTCAGAACACTGCACTTGTTATTGTTCAACTTCCCAGACAAAACTAAAGAAAGGAGTTGTGGTTTTGTTAAGCCTTTAGGATATTGTCATAATGAGCGTGCAATTGGAGGAATTGTTATTCAGTTTCAGTTGCTTCAATTTTATTATGCAATGCTGTTTGGATTAACTTTTTTTTTTTTTTTCTTTCAATGTCAGGGATACAAAATGATAGGATCCTTTCTTACCTGGGCGCTTGTGTATGTATTTTGCGCTCCCAAATTTCCAGTCTTTTTTATATGAATGGTTTGCGTTGTAATTTTTTAAATTTATTTGTTTTATTTGCCCTTTGATATATTGGCAGGATGGTTTTTGGCTATGCTTATCCAGCTTATGAATGCTATAAAGCAGTTGAGAAGAATAAGCCGGAAATTGATCAGCTTCGCTTTTGGTGCCAGTATTGGTATACATTTCGCATGTTTGGTTCAGCTGTTTGCAATTGCAAAGAGAAATAATGGTTTTTTGTTTTCAAAAGCTTTTTCAAGAGGTTGCTGGAAAATATTGTGATTTTTTCCCTCAAAATAAAGCTAACTTAAACACACACACAGATTGGTTGTTTGTGTTTAACTTAACACGATAACTTCTAGTGACAATTACTGATGCCAACTTTCTTCTTCCCTGTATTGCAGGATTTTGGTGGCTGTTTTGACAGTATGTGAGAGGGTTGGTGATACTTTTATATCATGGTAGAGGATTCTATCTTGGACGTGCTCAGAGAATGTTATATCTGCTTATTCGAAAGTTTGATTGGCTTCTTATTTTTGAATTGATTTCTTCATGAAGGGTCCCAATGTACAGTGAAGCTAAGTTGGCATTTTTCATATTTCTGTGGTACCCTAAAACTAAGGTATAAAATTACTTGCTTTGGTAGAGAGTCTGATATTACTTATTTGCTTCTCTTCAATAAGAAAGGACAATTTTATATTTCTGTATTAGGGAACAACATATGTGTACGACTCCTTCTTCAGACCATATGTTGCGAAACATGAGACAGAAATTGATCGCAACTTGTTGGAACTGAGGACAAGGGCAGGGGATATTGCAGTTTTGTATTGGCAAAGAGCTTTCAGTTACGGTCAGACTAGAATATATGACATTTTGCAATTTGTTGCTGCACAATCAACTCCATCACCTCGCCCTGCTCAGGTAATTGATTATGATGATGCATTGGTTGTTTGCCATTAAGTTTGAGTGTGATTTAAGTATGCTAGAATATCAATTATGAGCTTTCTCATATGTGGCATTGGATTGTGCCCCTCTTACCCTTGTCTATTCTGTTTTTTAATGCTATGATATGTTTTTTTTGTTAAGTATGCAATGATAATGTAATGTTTTTTAATGCTAGAAGCTAGAAGATACCACTATTTCGTTCCTTGTCTGTACGTTGTTAAGTTATATACAGTTGATATTCAGTTGGAACTTTTAATTGGTAGATTAATTAATTGTTGATTGGTCATCGAGATGACAATTTGATCTTTGCTATGCTACCTTTGAGGGCGTTATCTCATTTCCTTCTCATATGCATACTCTCATGAACAAACACATTGTCTCTTGAAACCACAGCAACGACCAGGTGTGAGGGTCCGTCAACCGGCTCCTGCAAAACCAGCTGCTGCAACAGAACCACAAGTTGAGGAACCTCCGTCTCCTACCTCTAGCACATCTTCGAGTCAGCTCCAGAGGGAAGTAGCAGAGGAATTGGATTCTCCACAAGTGCCTAAAGCAGCCACATCTGTAGCAGGTTTAAGTAACCAGAAGACTTCTGTAGCAGGTTTGAGTAGTCAGAAGGCTGCTGGAGCTGGTTTGAGTACCCAGAAGTCTGCTGTAGCTAGTTTGAGTACTCAGAAGTCTAATCTTGCACCCGAAACAACCAACCAATCTGCACCAGCAGAGGCAGAGCCAAAACAGATTGAAGCAGCAGCATCTTCATCCTCTTCAGGAAATGAAAATGGGAATCCTCCTCCTCCTACAAAAGAGACCCCAATGGAAGCAAGCATTCGGGTTACACGTGGCAGACTAAGAAAAACCCGAGTAGCAGGAACTCGCTAGCAAATGAATATTGTCGATTTTTAGCCTGAAATAGGGGTAGGTGGACAATGATGAGCATTGAATTGTTGTAAAACTTGATGTATATCTGTTTTCCTAAGTTTCCATTCCATTTGTTGCTTCATTTTGTATTTTTTTTTTCACAAATTTTGTCTTGGCATGGAAGCATTTGTAGCCTGATGCCACTTTATATGGACTTAGATTTTAACGGGATGTTTGCATCGGCTGCTTTGTATAGCTGGTCTTCATGTTAGAGTAACAGTATTAACTACTAACGAGTTTTACATGGAAAGCAGAACTTCATTAATGAGGCTACTTTTCTCCATACTTTTTTACATGCATTTAGGTGAAGCAGGTTAGTTATGCACCTGATCAGCCGAAAAAGTTGGGTTGATATTTTTAAAGTAGAATCTGCTAGGCAGTCGAATTATGGATAGATAGCCGTGATCTACATACATACAGTAAACTCAAATAGAAATAGAAATATTGGAAAAAAGGTCATTTGCTCTCCATCTGATATTTATATAAAAAAAATTATAAGATAGAGTGTATGAATGAAGAATTTTGACAGATAAATTTAATATGCAAGTGGATTGAAAATACTAAATATCAATCCCTAGATGATTTTTGTTTTTAATTTTATTTTTTAAAGGGAGGAATTGAATTTTAGTATCATGAAAAGAGGTTTACAGTAATTTATACTCTTTAATTCAAAGTGATTTCTTTGTTTGGATAATAAGTATAATTTTTTATAACTAATTGAAATTTTATAGGTGATTTGTTTTTAGCAAAATGAAGGGATTTCAAATAGCATTTACACAGTGAGAGAATTTGAAATTTCCTTTTCTTTTAGTCTTTTTGTAAATTTTCTTTTTGGTACATCTATAAAGTTTTTTTTTAAGTAAAATGGAGGAATTTTTTTTGTGAATTTTCTTATTTTGAAGCTTTAGTGCACACTAAATTTATATTGTATCTTTCTCTTCCTTTCTTTTGTTTCTCCTCTACCTCTCTTTTGTGCATCTATCTCTCCCCCTCTCTCTTGCACTTCTTTCTCTCTTTTTGTCCCATGCCTATATCCCTTCCTTGTTTTTGTTCTCTTCCACATATCTATCTTTTGCATGCCTCTTTGTCTCTTTCTTGCCCTCTCTATCCCTCCCCCTCATTCTCTTCCGCAACTCTCTCCCCTCGTTCCCCTCTCTTCCACTCCTCTATTTATTAGTGTGTATATATATATAAATATATATTAATAAGATACAAATTTACACTTTTATCTAAATTAAAATACACGGCTTAAAAAATATAAGTCCCACTTTTCTTAATATTCTCTCAATTGAAAATTTTAATATTATTCTTTTTATCTATTTTTGATTTGCATTTCACACATTATTTTTGTAATTAGTAAAAGAAATTGTCAATCATCTCAAAATTCCCTCCTTTCAATTTATCCTCTTTTATTTCTATCTCTAAATTAAACTTTAATATTTTTTTAAAAATTATCAATATATCACAATTTAAATAATTTATTATAAATTTAAATACAATCTATATATTTAAATATTTCTATTTATTATGATATACTAAAATAAATATTTATCATGTGTAATGTATAGGCTAACATAATAGTTAAGAATAAAAAATATCAATATTTTTTTTTATTGTTTAATAGTATTTTCATAATTAAAAATTATGTTGAAATTAGGATATCAGATATTTAATATTTTTATTTTTATAATTATTTATGAAAAATAGTATAAATAGTAAAAAATTTCAATTTTTCTAATTTTCAAACTTTTTTAAGTTTTTCTTTAAAAATAAATCATTTTAACTTTTTTTGTAAAGTTTTATATTGAAATATGAATTTTTAAATAAACATTTAAAGTGAAATTTTACGTAGGAAGAAAATGAATTATTTTATGCAAATAGAAAATTTCAAATATATGATATTTGATTTTTTAACAAAATAAAATAATTTAAAAATAAAAAAATAATTAAATTTCTAAAGCTTTTAAATTCCTTAAACTTTTAATTTGTTTATCTAAATACAACCTTAAGTCCCTAATGGATTTTCTTTTTCCCATCATATGAATACTTAGAAAATCTTTTAGGGACAAGAGAGGATCTAGGAGTAAGTAGAAAGTTGAAACTACGGAATTATACTTGGTTTCAACTTTCAAACGGGAATTGTCAAAAGTATTTAGAATTCGACGTTAAAGAAGAGAAGACGTGTTCAATATATTATTTAACTTCAGTTTGACTTGGGGTTTTATAAGAAATTGTACCGTTACAACAAAGATCTTATTTTTAATTGAATTGGTGGTTTTATTTAATTTTAACTAAATGTGTTTTTTCATTTTGCAATAAAATACATTTTTTTATCATATATAATTTTGGTTATAAATGTTTCAGACGTAATATTTTCTACTGCAAGTCTGCAACTTAAACCATGATTTGATGCTGAAATTTTTTAGACACACTACTATTTTTTTTCAAACACGAGTGAGCATAAAGCTCAGATTGCATTATCTATATTACGGTTTAACGTAAACGGATTTCTTTTTTTTTATGCTAAGGTGAAGGATATTAATCCAAACATTATATGCCATATTTTAGATTTTTATAATCTTGTTCTGTTTTTATTTTTGATGTTGAATGAAAGGACAATCACAAAATATAAGGAATAGAGATAAATAAGTTGGAATCTAGTTTTCCAAAAGTTTTTGTTGAACCAGAAATTCGTTGAAAGATTTTTACATATTTGGAATGGAGAATGGAGAATGTTGAGGTAACATGTACGAGTGTTTAATATCCTCACATTTTAGTCTGAGAATTGAAACCAACCTTGCAATATTGGTAACTATAATACACTAAATTTGAAAATTCATGCAAAATTTATATGGTTTCCTAATATTGTGCAATAGCAAAACAGACAGTACAATCATTTCTAGCATCTGCAAGTGAAGCAAAAGGGTTATAAAAGAGTTTTCATCCCATGATATACGATATGGGTTGGGGCAGGGAATTTCCGCTAGCCGTTACCATTAACCTTGACTTTTCACAATCTTATCCAAGTCCCAGAAATGCATCAAGGTCGTCATCATCGACAATTTAATTATATTTTTTTCATCTTTTATGAGAAAGGGGCCACGAAACTGTAAGTAATAATAATTCTGATGATGGTTTGGTGGTGCGGGAAAATGGAATTGGAAACACTAGTAACAGTATTTATATACGTGGCATCAACTTTCATATAATCCAATTGGTTTCAGACATATATGGCAACGCCTATTCAAGGTTGACTTTTTTTTTGTTATTATATTATTGATGCCAATTATCTATTTATTTTATTAATAATTAATTTAGAATTTGATTAATTATTTATAAAGCTCAAACCCGATATTTTCCTTAAAGAATCTAAGTTTTTTTTTTCACAAGGACGTATTGGTAAGTTGATTGTGTTACTACAAAAAAAAAAAAAAAAAAAAAAAAAAAAAAAAAAAAAGTTGATTTTGTTATTTCTCAATTAACACCAAGATTCAGATTATCTTTTTGGTTGGTCTTTAGAATGAGATTAGCTTTGAGTCGTTGCAAATATATATGATGTCCTTCCTGGCAGACATATAGCTGAAGTGGGCCTATAAATGCAGTTCCTTCACTGTGTAACTCCCCTTGAGCATGGCAAGTGACAACCCAACCAATCCTGCAAAAGTAACAAAATCCCACTCTGGCATTCCATTTACCTGGAATATATATCTAGAGTGTTAACAATATATTTTTTAAAATTTATTAAAAATCATAAAATTAAAAAATATATATATATTAAATAAAAATTAAAATCTAAAACAATCATAATTTTTAATAACCAATAATTAAAAAGGTAGGAAAAAAAAAAGGTGTGCTAACAACTCTAAGAAAATATCAGTAACCAACTCTTTCACATCAGTGTCATCACATTCATCGCACTCAGTTTAGAAGCCACAATAATAGTCCCACTACTTATCTCTTTTACTATAATGGAATGCTATATTTAACATTTATGTGACTCCCTCCCACTACGTATCTCTTTCATCTGTTTACTAACAAGAGAAATGCTAATAATACAAACGGAAGAACAAGTTCACACCATATGCCTATGAACTCAGACCAACTTTAAGAGGAAGAGCGAGTCCATCATCATAGGCTGTTCTTGGAAAAGCAACAAAAATAAAAAGTAAGTTAAACAGTAATTGGACACCTGTATAGTAGAACATCCATTGAGTGTGGGAAGCATCTGTTGCTCTTGATACATAATGGATGCCATAACAATCAACAATCATTATATAACTGTATCTTTCCCTTCTTTTTTTTTATTATAACAGCAATTGAAAAGTAGAGAAATTTTTTAAGTTATAGGATTAGAGAAAAAAAAGTTGATTGGATTGTTTTTATAACAAAAAAAAAGTAGTAAAAAAATGTAATATTACGGAGAAGTGTGAAAAATTATATAGAATAATTTTAACATGTTGGAGTTGTTTAGTTGGATTTTCCCTAATTACTATTAAAAAATAACTTCAAAAGTATCTCCTGATCTCATTTTTGTTATATCTCACTTCTAACTTATTGGTAGATCCAACAGTTGCTTTTAAATTTTAAAACTCCTTACCAACTTTTTTAATTGTATCTTATAGCAACACAAATTTGTTGTAATGCCTATTTGGTAAACTGCAACGACTAGTTCCTCTGATTCTGGTACATGTTGTAATACAAAATGTGTTTGGTATTAGTTTAGACATACATTTTAATTGCATTCAATTCATAATTAATTTTATCAAAATCCATTCTACCAAACTCTAATTAAAATTATTCAAACCTGTGAGATTTTAATAGAAAGCAACTCAAGCAACATTTCAACTTTCTATCAAAATTAGTACCGAGGATCAGATTTTCTACCAGCCTCCTACTTTCTCAAGTCAGGTGCATCATTTTCAAGAGGAAATGTTGGTTGATTAAAAATGTGTATAGTTATAATTGAAAATGTTAGGCAAAACGTCACCAAAAATTTGATACAACAAAGTACCATCAGGGTAACAAAATTAAATTCGTCAGAGACTTCATACACGAATTACTAAAACAAAATTGAAGTTATTTGGGATCGTTAGTTATTCTACTACAAAACCTACTCCAACATTTCAAAAAAGAGGGAAAAGCCAATGAAATATGAAAGGTTACTGAATTTTAGGGTAGTTGGAGGGGTAGTTGACAAAAAGGCTTAAATTATGCTTGAACGTTTGCGAAACTCTGAACATACGTTCGCTGAAACAACCCTTTTGTAGCTTTAAAACTCAATTTTCAGAGGCTGCAGAATGGAGATCCAAACACAGGGTTCATAGTTTGATTTAGCATTGGGAGAGGAATTAGATAAAATTAATTTTGGAAAGACAATATTGCATTGAAATGAATTTCTTGTGATAAAGCAAATAGAAACTGACTACTATTGAGATTTTAGGAGGAAAAACAATAAACTAAAATACAAAAATCTACAAGTAAGAATATCATATTACAGCCCCCAATAAAATTTATGTGCCAGTTAAAAAATTTGCAGGTAGTAAACATTAAAATAATTAACTAGTGTACACTGGCCATATTTTGCTTTTGGCCGACCAAAAACTTGTATGAAACTCAAAAATGTTGAATTGGTACAGTATGCAGCCGAAAAGATGACACTAATGGTCATCGGGATTCATGTGGTATTTGCATCAGCTGGAAATGGAGTGACGTAGCAAGAGTTAGGTTGCAAATGGAGAGAGTAATCAAAGCAAAACTATTCTGGTAGAGCTGGAATTAGCTGCTGCTGCATATCTTAGTCCCACTGAGAATGTAACCCCCAAATGCACTCATTTGCATGCATGGGTGAGTTCTAGATGGAAGTACCTGCATATATATATATATATATATGAATAAATTGTTAAAGGATCTGTACCATAAATTCTTTTATAAGGAAATTGATAACCTCGAATAAAAGTAGAAATATTGGAGATCAAGCTCTATACAAGCAGTTTAGCCCTATTTTAACAGAAATTACAAAGATAATGTAGGGAAACACAAAATAATAGGGGAAATTCAATAGACAAACAGAAAATCCCACTTTCGTACTCAATTCTTGTCCAAACCTTCCTACCTCTCCGTCACTACACTTAGTCCTTCTCATTCATATTGAACCAGCTATCAATGCTGTATGTTGTTAACAACATTTTTTGTTATTTTCTATGCTGCAAAGATAGATCTTTCAATTCCTACTCATTCCTCCATTCATATATTTACAGCCCACATCTATTCTTTCTAGAGTAAACCATGAAATGACAAGGGCATCACTGCATTTCTTTTTTATCATTATATTACCCAGATCTATCTCCCCGTACATACTACCAAAACAATAAATGAATAATTTCAAATTTTGAACATGAAGCTAATTAGAAGTTAGAAAAAAAGAATTGTAAACCATAAACTTACAACATAAATGAAACTCAGAAAATTCTGACACTTGAAGTAGATAGGAAAAAAATAATTTTTAATTGTCCTACCTTTTTTATTTGTGTAAGCAAAGAACTGCACAAAACTTGTCTAATTTCATAATGTCGAAATGAATAATATAAATATAACTTATACCTGGTATTCACGCAGCCAAGGCTCTGTTATTTGCAATCCAATAGCCATTTTCCCAAGCTGCAAATTGTGCATGCAAGTTGCAAGAGGCTGCGTGAACAAATAAGAAGATTCTATTAACCTGAAGGCAATTGATCCACATATAGAAAAGGAAGGAAACAGAAAAATGGGCCAACAAGTAAAGGCCTGTTTGTCTATGAGAGAAGAGAAAAAAAAAAAGGACTAGGAAGGAAATTTGACGAAACAAGGGAGTGAAGGAATGGAGAATCAATTGCAAGAGAGATGGAAATACCCTGGACAGCTGCTAGACGAGACTGAGGAAAGAGAAATGAGGAATCATGAGTGTAATACATGACAGAGTGAGAATTTTGTAGAGTGGAGGTGTCTGTATTGACCAGTTTATCTGACATTTCTGTCTGTGGTACGGAGCTAAGCTCCAATTTTCCACTTAAATACCAGTAAAGTAGTTTACAACACCTATCACATGAGAATAGCAGAATCCTAATTGATAGAACACCAGGAAATAATTGAAATATTTTTTTTAATACAGAACCACACACTACAGCAATGACATGGAGCCTGTTTGGTTCACCAAATGAGCTTTGTATCTTTTTGACACTATTGTACTTTTTCCCAACAAAGAAACACAAGTGCCTGTTTGGTTGGGACATAAATGTACGTTCACCAAAGTAGCTCCTTTGTGTCTTTTTGACACCAACGTATTTGGAGATGTCTGAACGGTTTTCCGAACATGCTAAAAAATAGCTGTTCCAGAGACACGTCTATTCTCTCTTCTGAAACTTTAAGTACAACACCTGTCCATAACTACCCACTAACATCCTAATCCTAAATAAAACATTATAAACGACAAAGCATAACTGTCATATGCAATAACAGCCATTCACTACAAAGCATAACTGCCCACTCACAGTACTCCTAAATTAAATAGCACAATGCATAATAACTGTCATTCATTGCATGTGTCCTATTCTGGAATAAACATTCTGAATAGGTGGTCCTCGAGCATTGTTTTCATCATAATTTATTTGATATTTAACGGCAAATATAAAGCATTTCAACTTTAAGCATCCCAACCCCTACTCCCCTACCCACCCCAAAATTTTTCATTTTCTACTTTCTCCGTGTGTACTGGATACTTAAGTTGAATAGTTGACCAACTGTCCATCTACATGGTATTGTTTAATCAACTGTCAAAAAGCAGCACTCTGCTTCTTTAAGTATGCATAACGATTTGATTATTGCAAGTCAGAAAACAAATGACTTCTTGAAAATTGCTAGTATTCATAATCTATCTTTGATATGTTCCTAAGGTTATATAACCAAAGCTACCCAGAAAAAACAGTATTTGATCCCCAACATAAAAGAATTAAAAGAAACTAAATCAATTACTTGAAAATATTATCATGCATGGATGCCTTTAAATCATATCACCAACTCATTAAGCTTGAAATGTAATATAAATTACCTGAAGATATTGGTGATAAATAGCAAATGGAGCAGAGTTTGCTAAAAGGGGCAAGAGATCTCTAACCAATGTCCAAGTATCCAACTCTGGTGCAGCAATAATTAGACTGTACAAATGGAAAAGAAAAATGCTCAATTCAATGACCCTTTGAACAGTGAGGCAAAAACTTCAACTTATATACCTAGAAAAACCATCTTCCTTCCACAAGTCAATGATTTCTTTCGTTGCCCTTTCTCCAGCCTTTGGAGCTTTCCGAACTTCTATAGCAGGTTCAGTATTCTCAGCCCCAAGATCAGAAATTCCATTTTCGGATGAATGAGAGATCTCCATGCTGGTTGGTGCAGATATTTGATCCTGCACATAGTGGTGGAACTTGAACCAAAATTTTGGGGAGCCAAAACATAGAAAATATTACACAATTAAAACAATGCTATGTACTCTTTAAAGTAATTTAAAATCAACAAAAATTGAATTAGAAAATTTACACCTATCTCTTATTCAATGTAAACTGTCATTATTTACTAGAAGTGTTTTTACATATTATTTACTATCATTATAAAAAAGTTTGGGGGGACCATGGCTCCCCGTCATCAAAAAGCTCTGCCAATGCCTGCACACATCATAACTTCTGATAGTGTGCCAACAACAAGATAGAACTGATCAGTAGATCAAGGAGGTCCTACTTACATTTGACTGGTTTTCCACATTGCATGCATCATCATGTTGCAGAATTTGTTCAGGTGATTCTTTTTGTGATAACAAGTCAAAAATGGGAGACCGTACAATTCTGCAACAAATAAGAGATTATAATAAAGCCAGAGGCAAGAACCAAACATACAAATTCAAACTCACAACCTAATGTAGCTGTAAACAACAAGTGATTTGAAGTCATTTTCTTGACAGTAACGTGAAATTAGTTATATCCCATCAATATCTCCAAAGAAACGTCCACAAACTTTTCTCTTTTTTCTTGGGCTTCATAAATTATTAAATTACAAGAAAAAAATGTGTCTAAAACTACTCATTTGAAAGAAAAAATAATCACATTAATATTGTAAAAAAAAAATATCCAGGTCAAAACAAAGAACATCCAAAATGAAACATTAAAGTTTAAAAAAATGAATCATTGTAATCAGTACTGCAAAAAGAATGATAAAAAACATTTAAATGATTTTAACAAGAAAAATTGTTCGATGAATGCAATAAAACACATCATCTGACCTCTTGCAGATTTCATCATTTAAGTTAAATATCCTCACAATATCCATGGAATATGGTGCCTGCCCAAAATATGAGTTGCATACAAAACCAGTACCTGTAAAATATTTAACATTGTTCAAATTCAATACATCACATATAATGCATGTAGCTGCTTAACTAGGAAAAATCACAATGTCACTTGCTCTGTCAGAAGATTGTGTAAAACAAAAAGTGAATATATCTATATACCAACAGTAGAATGCTATTTTCTTTATATCACAATTATTGACTAGAAATCATTCACAGTTAATTACACATTTTATTAGGGGAAAATAGCAATATCTAAATGGCCAACTTAGTTTAATTTATACCATACCTCCTAAACGTTCTGCCACAGCACCAGTAAGAAGGCCACCAATCATATCAACTACGAGAACGTCAGAATTTGAAGAAACATTAGCCATGGAAAGCAGAAGGGACAATGTGTCCACCCGCAAGAATCTGAATCACTAAAGTTAGTTAGAAATAATATCAAGGATATACACCTCACTTCATCTAGAGAAAATGAACCAACTATTTTAATTCTATAAACAGCCAAAGATGTATTTTGTATGTATGTATGGAAAACAGGATACACGTGTCCAAAACAAAGAAAAATAAACTCAGAATATTTACGTCCTGACACTGATAATAAATTCGGAAGTATGGCTTCTCCTCAAACCCATATTTCAACAAATAAAGATTTTTTTTTGGGAGGGGAGGTTAAAATTAAAGAATAAGTTACTCAAGTGTTTGGTTTACAAAAAAACCATAAAATTAGCAATTGTACAGCCAGTCTATTTAGTCTAACCTTTTACATATCCAATGTTGAAATTTGCTCTAATCTATTTTTTTCTTTTTTCTTTGATTTAAAACCACACACATACATTAAAGATATTATAATGCCTGTTGCTCACAATTAATATCATGCTCCAAAAGAATAACTCAAATCTAATAGAAAAATAAATGAAATGGTAAACATGTAAGAAAAACTTGCATTCATATGCCCAAGAGAAAGACTCACCCAATTTTAGATGGATACTTCTTAAAATAGGCCTCACATATACTGGAGAAAACAGATAATAACAACCGTAAGTAAGAGTGTAAAGACTTAAAATATCTAAAACTGATACAGTATACATATTACATCTACAGATATGTCAGAAAAAGTGTAAGTCACAAAAAGCTTCATAGGAGAAAAATACTATATTTCTTAATATTTTCAGGGAAAATTTCTTTCCAACTTCAAAGAGCACCCTATATCCACTTGACATGATTATTTGTCAATTGTTTGTTGAATTAATATAATGCCCCTGGTAAAGACAGTTTGTAGTACAGTGACAGAAGGCATAACAGCATAATGTCATTTCCATCAACAGAACAAAACCCAGAATGTCCAAATAGGCTAGATCTTTCAGGTAAATCTTTTATATTCAAGGCACAGTCATCGATTGCATGGAGAGAAACATGTGAACCATTATCAATATGTAAAAATCTAATGATAAAAGCAGCAGAGAAAAATGATCAAGGTCACCTTCGAGCACCAGGACGCCTCATAAGTACTTTTGGTGCATATTTCTTCTGCTTCTTAAGTCTATATTTCTCCTGCAAAAATAGTATAAGATTCACTTGAATTTTATTCCTAAAATAAAATATATATATATATATATACAATTTGGTCTTAAAATTATAATACTGTGATATTTTGGTCTCCACTACAAAGTAGTTCCCAAAGTTGCCAACATGCTAACAATCTCAACCTTTCATTATTGGGTAGTACTTTTATTTATTAGCGAGCCCTAAACAGTGTAATTGATGTAAAACATATCAATGCTATTTGTCTGTTAGAATGCTTACACAGAATGACAGTCACCACCTACAACCATATTTGGTCCTGCCATCAATTGATGAAGTGCCCTAATCAGCTTATGTAAGCCCAATAATTAGTTAGGCATGCAGTTCCTCACTAGCACTAAGACTAATCCATGAAAGTGTTAGCAAGTTGGTTATTTGAGCAAATGCATTGTGTAGACAGAAACTTTCTGGAACCAAAACAATACAAATGATACAGGTAATAGTTTTAGGTAACCAAATTGTATATTTACTCCAGAGTAAACAATAAAAGCTTTTCGTGAGTCAAAATACCTGCGAGAAAGATGTTTTTTTTTCAAATGTCGCACTATTGGCAATGAGAGCTTCAATTATTTCATTACCTCTTGCACCCTGCCTGCGTAAAAGCACAGAATATTCCTTCACAAAATGAAAAGCAAGTAAAATTCGCACTGCATTTGAATTACATGTAAAATCAAAGTGACAGAAGCTAAAAAAACATCCCAAAATAACACAAAAACATTGAAAGTTAATTTCATTTAATCCCCAGAAGCTAATACCAAAAACGAAGGGAAGAAGATGAAGTCACCTTCGCATGGCTTCTATATCTTCACCGGTCAGGCTTTGCGCCGTATTATTGTCAACCAAAGCGCGATTGTCCCTCGACTCAACAGTCCCTTGACCATCCCTTCCTTCTTCAGCATTTTTGTCCCCCGAATCAACATTCACTTTACCATCTCTTACTTCCTCGGCGTTGTTAACATTAACTAAATCACCATACAAGTTAGAGACCGAAAAAGAAAAAAAAAAAAGCATAAAGAAGCAAAAATCAATCACAGTCACAGAGCCTCAGTCTGTGAAGTTATGGGGTAATGCAAGATGAAGGTTGATGGCGTGCGTGCCTGGTGCGGGAGAGAGATAAGGTCCATTGGATGCTGTTTCGACTTGAAAAACAGTACCGAATGCACGACCAATTAACGGTTGCAGAGAGCAGTTCTTATTCCCAATCTTCAACTTCCTGCAAAAACCATTTTTTATTATTTACAAAATAAATAAATAACAGTAAATCAAAAGAAAAATAAATAAATAAATAAGACTGACGCAGCGGGAGAGAGACGAGCGAAAACGAGACGGTCTCCGTCATTGATGTCGAGCAAGACGCTGCAACCTTCCCAAGTGACTCTGCTACTACTTTCACACATCTTCTCAATTTTATTTATATTTATGTAAATATAAGCGTTTCAGAATGAAATTCAGATTTCAGAGAGAGATCGATCTTTGTTGTTTATGTTCTGCACTGCGCTGCACTTGGGTTTGCGTCACAACTCACCAGACAAGACATAAACCCCTGACATGAAGTAGGGTATTAGTATTGGGATCTATTAACCGCTTCCCTTATATCTTACACACTTGGGCTCGCCACTGTATAACTTATCTTTATCTTTATCATTTCATATCCAATTCTTATTGGGCCTTCCCTTTCCCATTCTGGACTTTAGACAATTACTTGATCCATTTGTTTTTGGTGTAGCTAGTAACTTTAAACATTTTCACAATATCTCTGGTTATTCTTCCAACTTCTTTATTCAATCTATGAGTCTCAACTATGGATTCATCAACATGTAAAATATATATACATTATCGATTGTTCATTCTATAATAATATTTCAACACTAACAAATCAAGCATTTTAAAATTATTATAATATAATCATAGATTTATCAATAAGTAATATATATGTTTAATGGATTACTCAATATGTAATTGTATTAGAATATTTATCGATCATATAATTCGTAATTTTTATAATATAATTATAGATTGAGTAATCTGTAATATATATGTATTATGAATTATTCAAATCATAATTGTATTCAAAGAATTATAAATTATTTAATTTGTATGTATTCAAATATAATTATAAATTAAGCATTTTGTAATATATATTTTACAAATTAAATAATGCATAATATATATATTTTTACATATTGTTTAATTCACAATATAAAAAAATCAAATATATAATTATAGAAAATAAGAATATTTATATTTATTTAAATTTAAATTTTTAATATAAAGTACACAAAAAAATAGTTGCATTAAATAATTATTTGAATTTTAAATTTTACACCATCGTTACTTTTTAAACAACATCCTCCTTTAATTTATTATTGCACAGTTTAAGCATTATTAATTATTTAATTTAATTAATTTTAGCTGACATAATTATTATAATTTTTAAAATATCTCTCTTTTATTTAGCTAAGGACTTTTTCTCCAGTAAAATATGTCTCTTTTATTTATTATAGACTTTTCTCTATATAAAACATCTCTCTTTTGTTTGTTAGATATTCATCTCAACAGAAAAATAGTTAGTTTTATTTTTTAATTATGTTAATTAAAAATATTTTTTTCTTTATTTTGTAATCATTATCCACATTTATTTAATAAAAATTAGATACATTACATATTATTCTGTGAGAGAAAATGATACTTTTTTGAAAGTTGACTTTTTTTACATCATTTCACCACAATTCAGCTTTTATGATGATGTTCCTAACTAACTTCTCCATACTTTAATATCTATACTCAATTATTCTTTAAGGGTTATCTTAGCATTAGATTATACATTTGGGTTTCATGTCTTTATCTTTCATGGCTTTAATCTATTCAATCTGTATTTCATCTTCGTAATTTTTATAAAACTCTAAAGTTTACCATTATCTATTAAAGTTACATAATCTTCTAAAGAGTATCTTATAGATGGTTTTCTAAGTCTTGAGAATTTTCTTAACTTGGAGCATTTGTTACCTTGCATCGCTTTTTCCTACATTCCTTGATTATTCATCTAATTAAGAATTATCTAACAAGGTATAATTTGAATATTTGTCTACTCTAAGTAGTTGACAATGACTTTATCTCATCAGGAACTTCTTATTGTGAATATTCGTCTATTTAAGTATTTATTAAGAATTTCTTCTAATTAGAAGCATCTTGTTGTGTCAATATTTCTACCTTCGAATCAAAATGCACATTATAGATTGGATTATCATCTGTATTCGTTTAAGACTTATGCTCAAGATCGCACCAGATGATAGCCAAATTCTTCTTTTTAATACTCAAATGATAGCCAAATTCATAATTTAGAGAACTAAGGTATACATATTCCTTGAATTTAGCATTCAGCTTCATCATTTCATCCTTGGAAATGTACATAGAGATCACGTATTCAAATAATTCAAGAGGCTATAAAATGCTTTATCTCCATATCGTATTCCTAGCAGAATATTTTCACTTAAAATTTTTTATAGTGAGAGATTTATCAAATCAACAATTACAATCTTATGGTTATTGATAATTATTGATTACTTTTGGGGTTACCTAATATTTGTTCTATTGGCCCAATATAAAGTAACCAATTAAGCGTCAGAATGTATATGTTAGCTTTACAGTTACTGATTGTAGTTTTATAGGTATTACTTATACCTCATCTTAATATATAATTCTTTTACTGAGCAAAAAAAATATATATTATTGATTACTTTTGGTTTTTGGGAATTATGAACAAAGCATCAGTAATTGTTGATTTTTAAAGACTAATTAATGACAAATTTTCTATTTGAAATAAGCGCACTGGAAAAAAAAAAAATTATGGCCAAATACATTCATCAATGAGTTGGTCCATACCAGATGACCAAGTTGTCACACACCATTGATAATTAAATAAGTTATCGGTAACAATTGATAAATTTTCAACAAACACTATCGATGACTTAATAATTTTTTTATATTAATCTACATTTTATTTTTTATTTTAAGTGCTATTTAAATAATTTTTAACTTTATATAAAACGTTATTTAAAATATTTTAAAGATCAAAGTGATAAATTTTAAATTTAAAGTTACAAAAAAAATATTTTACGAAGGATGAAAAAAATTTAATTTTTTTTAAAATAACTGAAATTGAGCTTTATTCATTTTAGGAGAATTGAAAGTATATTTTATGTACTGTATAAATATACATTTTAAATAACAATAAAGATAAAAAAAATCATAAGATATATATGTGAAAAAAAAGGTTATTACAATATAAAAAATAAAATAATAACAAAACAATTATAAGCTTAATTCATCATCTAAATACTCGTCAAAGTGGTTTGGGTCGTAATCGGGATAAGGCATTGGTGTTGATAGTAATAATTATTATTGTAATTATTGGTAGATTATATGTAATATTTCCAATAATTTTGGCTCCATTTGTTCTTGATACTGAATCTATGTCCTAAATTCAACTATGAATGAGGACTATTTGTCAACTAGAATTGGAGGAAATGTGAAACTTGTGTAACAAAGGACTATTTATTACGGTTATCAATACCATAGATATGCCTATATATCGTCTTTCCTTCAACTATATCCACTCACATTTTTTAATGTTCTCATTATTGATATAAAGAATCAGAGGATGTCATAATATCATTTAAAATTGCCTCTAACTGAGACAGCCACACTTCAAATTTACCCATAATTTATTGTAAAATAAAATTAATTAATTAAATAATCTAAATTAAAGTAAGTTAATCTTTAATTATAAAACTTGTTTAAATAAATTAAATAAACTCTCCTAAAAACCTTACAAAAATAAACTAAAAGATTTTAAACTTGAAAAATAATTTTTATAACTCAAATTATTAAATTTCGTAAGAATCTCCTCTTTAGCTCGATGTGAATACAAGAATGAAATCACGAATTATAAAAATGTTTAAACATAATTTAATTTAATTTATTATTTCAAACAAAATTAATTCTTATATTTTTAATTAGTTTAATTTCAGATAGTAAAAAATATTTTTGTTAGTGTGTAAAATATAAAAGAAAGAAAAGAAAAAACTTGATTGAATATGAATTTGGATAATGAGTGATTCTAAACAGATTTGCTAAGGAAGGAATGATTGGGTAATTGTCAATTTAACAACGAACAATGCATAGTTTAGATTGGATAGGTGACCGACCCATACAATAGGAACTTAGAGGGTGGATTAGTTGTATGTAGTTGTTAAATGATTTTGTATGGAAAGATAAGGATTTGTTTTTACTTTTTCTTTTTTAATGCCAAAGTTGCTAATTGAATGGTTGGCTAAATCTATGTCTAACTTAATAACTAACCACTCTAATACTAATTCCATATGGACTAAATATTCAAATTCATTTCTCATCCTTTTCTGCATTGTACGTTGAATCTCACACAAATTCTTGGAATATGACATATCTAATAAGACCAACCCCATGCTACCTTAAATTTTATACTTACCTTTCGTTAATCACTTTGTCTATGCTTTTTTCCCTTTCTTTTTCTTTTTTTTATACCAAACTTGCGTTTCAGTTAATCAAGTCCACATGGGCACGTTGGCTAGATCAGAATAATAGTTCACTTTTTTTTCTTTTTCTTTCCTATGCATGGTTACAAAGAAATTCAAATATTTATTATTACTATTATTATTATTATTAATTAATGTATATATTGTCATTATATATATACACACATAAACAAATATATCAGTTATAAAAATTGTACATATGAATCCATATATGTTAATATGACACGTTATATTAATAGATAATTATATTGATATAAAAATATCACAAATTATTCTTCAGGATCAAATTCATACTTAAATCAATTAATAATTCAGTTTTTGTTAAACAAAATTTATTTCAACGGAATAAGCCTAACAACTATCGTATTATTTTCATTATTATATGTAATTTTTTGTTTAGTAATATCTATACACTTATAACTTGTATTTTTTTTGGTACGTACATATGACATGTTTTTGCATAATGTTTACTTTACATAATTTTTATTTTATACTCTTTACAAAATATCAAATCACCTTGATGATAGAGATAAAAAAAAGTTTGTTTCTTTCTAGAATTTTTAAATTAAATTAACTCGATTCACTTAGATTGACTCATTGTGGAATTGAAAAAAATAAAACATCGTCAATCCATATAATCTGGTTTACATTTTTAGTGAGTAAAAAAAATAACTAGTCTCAATCTATAACTAACAGATTAAATAAGAGTTCACCTAAATTGAAAAAAAAAATCTTAAAAAATGGAAGTTTGATAAATAAAAAAAAAAGGGGAAAAAATTATTAACGAATAATATTATATTATAAATCTCTTAACAACTTCAACTTTAATGATAGCCTTATTTTAAGTTGGTTAATTAAGTAATTTAAAAGAAACAAAAAAAATCTGGTCTGGAGAGAGAGAAAGAGAGAGAATTGTTTTTGCCATGTCACTAAAAAATCACTAAGCCACTTAGTAAGTACCACTGTCACATGTTTGATGTTTTCTTTTAGAGAAAAATAATCGGATCCATGGCATATCACACAAAAATTGCTAAGTCACTTCAAAACTTTCAAGTAGGTTTAACAACTTCTACATGTTATTGCAAGTTTAATTTCTTTCAAAAATAAGAATCAACATCCATTGATTTTAAAAAATAATCTTTCAATTGTAGCATTAAATTTAAAAGTTGTGTGTTTTTTTTTTTTTTTTAAAAATGCATGTTTAATTTTTGTATTATATTTATCATAAATGTTTAATAATTGAAATAAGATTTTAAAATATAAAATTTAAAAAAAAAAAATTCAAAAACTATAATAATATATAATCAATTATATTTTTAAAATCTAATTTTTAATTGCTAAATAATGTAGTGCAACTAATTTATGTGAAGTATTCTTTTAACCATAATTTTTTCCTTATCTTGAAATTAAGTATTGTCTCTTCTCCTAATTTTTATGTAAAAAAATAAATGTCTGTGTTGGTTATAATTTAATATATTTGATCCTTGTATTGTACGTATAGAAAATTATAAAATTAAATGTTGAGAGGCATTAATCTTTTAAATAAATTTTAGTATTATGAAAAATTAATGTTTGATTTCTAATTGAGACTTGTCTAAATTAAAAAAGAAAAAAACTAATCTGACGAACGACATTAAAGATAATGTCCTCTTTCGATTCCCTTTTCACCATTTTTAAAAAAAGAACACTAGTCTATGAAAGGAGGAAAATGACCATTGTTTAATACTTCATCCTTCCAGTAAAAAAAATACTTCATCCTTTGTTTATTAGAATTAAGAACGCATCTTTTTATAATTCTTAATTCATTTGAAATTGTTTCTATATTTTCAAAATTTCCGTGCAATCAAAATGATGAAAATTAGAATTAAATATTTTTAAATTTTTATTTTAATATATATTTTTAATCACTAAACATTCGTAATAAACATATTATACAAGACCTATAATTTATACAAATTTGTATACGATACAGTTTGACTAATTTCTATAACTTTAAAAACTAACATCCAAAAACATAAGAAAGCTAGTCTTTAAATCGAAATAAACAGACATTATCTTCGCTTATATAATGACCCCTAAAAGGAATCAAAATGTATGATCTCATTCTCATCCTCTTATATCTTATCATTTTATAACTTGAACGTCAGAGTCCTTTTTATACGTATCTCTCCCTTTACTTCAAATCGGTCGCACATATCAGTCAAATAATCTCATCAATAACTCAAACTCCAATAAGAACAATTTGGCATTCACCGTGAGACTGAGTAATTTTTTTTTTCCATAATTGCATTTAATTCACAATCTTCACCTGCTATAGCAAAATCACTAACAATCCCATGGAGAATCTAGTCCTCTAAGAATTTAAAGCCCAGTTAAAAGCTATCCAAAAGCAAAACGTCAAGACTTAGGTTCGCTAAAGCAAAAACATGAAGCCCATATTCAAGCCCTCCACAACAAAAATAAAACAATAAAAGAATAGTTACAAACCTCACAAATACTGAGCCTTTGACCTTTTTCCCATCATAGCACACAACCAAACTCACAAGATACTAAATTTGTATCATCTTACTTCCATCATAACACAATTTCCAACACTTAACCTTTAGCCTACATATGTCAACATCTTTTTGTCAATGATATCATGGATGTACCTTTTCTCTTAGGATTGAAACCACTAAATCTATATCGTTGTGATGGATCTACTAATCCAAATGAACACATTGAAGCTTGTATGAACCAAGTAAACTTATACATTAACAATGATGAAATTTTATGTTGGGTATTTCCTACCTTACTAAAAGGATTAGCCGTTAACTAATACATCAGACTTCTCCAAAATCCATCAATTATTTTGATATTCTAACCCAATAGTTTTTCCAATCAATACACTACCAACTAGCCCTATCATACTACCTTGGTGTCCCTTATAAATATTTGTTAGGGCAACAATGAACCCTTATGGAAGTTTATGGAACATTTTTTTAGGTTGCCATTAAGATTCGAGATCTTAATCCCAAAGTAGCCCTTCATTCCATAATATCCACCCAAAGACTAGGTCCTTTCATCAATAGCCTCTGCAAATGACGACCTGCCAACATGGATGGGACCAATCAAACAATTTGCAACAGGTTACATCCAAATGGAGGAATTGCCTGAATTCTACAACAATATTCTACAAGAAGACTAGAAGAAAGATAATCAACATAAAAGACAAATTGAAGATTGTTAAAGATAAATGCTTCAAACCAAAATGTGAACCAAAATACACCTATTACACCTCCCTCAGTGAAAGTCGAGCACGAGTATTTAAAGAGGCGTTCAATGTAGAGATGTTATCCTTTCCTACACCAGCATATACCCTCCACAATGTAGGTATCACCAAAACTATGATCATTCTACAAAAGAATCCATCGCCCTAAAGGACAAGATCGAATAACTTATACAAAGCAGACGATTGAACTAATTTGTTTGAAACCACAACAACAACAGAGGATAGCAAGGAAGATGACGCAATAATAACAACAATGACCGCAACAAACATAGAGTACAACACAATAATGAATATATTGTCAAATCCTAACAAGAAGGAACTAGCCATGGCGATGAGGGAAACACAAAAATGTAGATACCTCTCCAATAAAAATTAAAACCTTGACTTGTCATGTTGTGAAAAAATAATCCTTTTTGTTAAATTCAACTCCATTAATTCTCTTTCTATCATATTATATGACTTATCATACTTGTATTATTTTTCTCTCCCTACATACGACACGAGTGCTTTTTGTAAAACCATTAAAAATAAGATAAATTTATAAAATAAAAAATAATCATTTTATTTCTTAGAATGTTTAGTCACTCAATCAATGACAATAGAAGAATGAACCAAAAAATCACAAGAGACATAATCATCTTATAGTCCTTTCATTTTGAAATGAAAGAAAAAGAAAAGAAAAGTGTTTTAGCATAGAAAAAATTGAAATATCTCTATTTTTATAAGTTTTTTTTTTATCAGTGACATTTATATTATATTATATATACATGTTTTTTTTTACACAAAAAATAAAAAGAGGGGTTTGAACTTATTTTATTTTTACTGAACAACCAAAAATCCATGATTGTGCGTAAGAGCCGGGAATACGTATCTAGAAACTTGGGTAAAAAAGCAACGAAAACGAAAGGGGATGACATTGGAAGGTGCAAATTGGCATATGGCTGCTTATTCTTTCTCCGTGTTTTACATTATGCCTTCTTGGCTCATATGCTCTTAACTTTTACCTACTTTCCGAATCTTGGGCCCATTAAATATGATGGTTTCACCGTATAGCAAAAATGAAGAATCGAAATGCCCAAGCTACACTACTCAAACCAAATCTCACAAGTTGCGTCATTACACTATTTTCTTTCTCAGGTCTATTTGACAGTATTCTTATTGGTTTATTCTGACATTGAGGAACTTTCAATAAGGAAAAGAAAATAAATAATATATTTCTTGGACATCTATGTCTTAAAAAAAAGTTGATATATTAATTAAAACTTGAAAGTTAATTTTTAATTGAAAGTTTATGTTTGATCAAATTAATTGTTAAATTAGTAAGTAAATGTAAAATATCATAAAAATATATTTATATATTTTTTTTATATAAATTATGTTTTTATTTAACAGACAAAATATATTTTTATGTAACTATAGTGTTCAGTTTTTTAATTAATTTTGAAATTTTATAGTTTTTTTGTTTAAAGATTAAAATTTTAAAAACAAAAAAAGTGTATATAGTATAATATTCAAAATAAATAACGTAATATTATAAATGGATTTTTTTTAAAAAACCACAAGCAATATAATATTAAACGAGAGAATAAATGAGACTTTTGTTTAAAGATGAAAATTTTTAAAAATAAAAAAGAGTGCATATAGTGTAGTATTTAAAATAAACAGTGTAATATTATCAAGGGAATTTTTAGATAATCAATAGAATATTAAATGAGAGAATGAATGAGAAATTTTATTAAAATAATGATATTTAAATAAAAATAAAAATAATTAATTATAAGTGAAGTAGCATATAAAAAGTGTCATACTAATATTACTGAGAGTAAGTATGGATCAACTAACAAAATATTGTTTCAGTTATTTCAAATTGAATTAGAATTTTATGTATATATTTATGTTAAATACTTAGAAATAGAGTTTTATTAAATAAAATTGATTTAAATAAAATTGTTTTTAATAAAAAATATTTTTGATTTTTATATTTTTTATATAAAAATGGTATAAAATAATTTAATTAAAATATATTAAAAAAAATTGTCATCTATAATAAAATTAATAATTTTTACGATAATTATTTTAAAAGTCATATTTAAAATAATTTTTAATTAATTGATAGTGAAAAATTCTTTACATTGAAAATACATAAAGTTTAAACTTATAAACTAATAAGATAATAAATTTGTTTACCAATTACTTCTATTTTCAACAATATAAAGTTATAAGCAATTAAATAAATGATGCTATTTAAAATTTACACTTGTAATTGTCGTCTTTAATGTTTGGCGTGTAGAACAGAAGGGAAACTTACAAATGTTGCCGTACGTAGATATACAATCAACAAGTCATTTTTTATGTCCTATATGCGGCACGATTCTTAGGAACTACAAATCCTGGTCAAGTGCCTATTTCTGCGCTAGTCTTTATATTCATCCACTTATTCATGAGTTTTCTCATTTTGTCAAAGGTTCCTGTTGGCTATTTCGGCACTTTTCTCATTTATTGTTAAGAGATAATTTGTTTACTTAACCTTGGTTTTTCAATATACTTTTGATAAACGTATATGGACGCAGACAATATTATTCAAACATTTTCCATATGTAATTTTTATATAACTTGTAAATGATTGTTTTAATCTAGGTTCCTGCTGTATACTCATAATAATAATTGTTATTATATATTTATAATATTGGTTAAGTACATATAGTTATTATGATAGTTGCCCACTTGTCGTGGCTTTTCTTCCCCGGCCAGTTTTCGAGCAAAACACAAAAGGGGAGAGAAACGGAAATCTGCAACAACGATTGGATAGCACATGGTTCCATTCCATGGCTGTTCAAATATGTAATGATATAAACAGCCTCCAAACAGTTAACTTATTGGTTTTTTCCTCACCGTCGAAGCAGTAGGCCATACCTTCCTAACGGATTCATCAATACTAACATTACGGACTTTTCCACTATCTCTTAAATTAAGTCTCAGTTTAAGTTTTTTTTAATAGAACAAGACATGATTGAAATGAAAGTCAATTTTTTTTTTTTTAACGAATATTAGTCATTGACGTACAAAACCAATAAATATTTTTAACTTGTAACATGATAAAAACTAAAAGTCATAAGATGAAGGTGTGTTTTAGTAGAAGGACAAGCACCCCCACACTCTGTTAAAAACTTTAATCTGAAGTAGAGAGAGAAAATTTGAATGAATACTAAAAAGAAGTGCTAGTAATTGAACATGTCCAAAATTTAGTGTAACATTTATTTATTACATTCCCAATTGCGTACCAGAGGTAAGTCCATTTTAATTTCACGCGTTTGTAGGTCCAAAGCACTGAAAGCAGGAAATTGATAATTTGTGAAAAAAATACTAGTAGTACATTTTACTAGTAACATTAATGAATAAATAAAGAATGAGTCCCTGTCCCACCACACACAGCACCCTCTGCACTCTCCTTTATTACACATCTGAGATCCTCTATTCCAGTGTCTCTCATTTACACAAACTCGTTCAAAACAGTTGTTCAAAATATAACCCTCACTTGGTTATATTTTGCTTTCCAAAACCTTCTTTCATGGCTCTCCTAACTTGGTTGCCCGAACATTCCAGTACCCCCAAACGCCAAAAGCGTAAGCCGCAACAGCAGCAGCAGCAGAAGCAGCAAAAACAAAAACAAAAGCAGAAACAGATACAAAAACCAGCCTCTTCATGGGACCAAATCAAGAACCTGATAACCTGCAAACAGATGGAAGGGTCGAGAGTGCATGACCCTTCCAAAGTAACTGGGTACTCGAAGCTAGGGTCTTCTTGCAGTTCCATATGTAGTTTCAGAGATGTGGTTCATGGGAACACACGTGTTGTGCATAGGTCTGATAACTCCTCACCAGAGAGTAGCTCCTTGGGTCAGGAAACTGGGTTACTCTCTAGGAAACCCGTTACTACTACTCGCTCCGCAACATCAGCTTCGGGAAAATCAAACGGTGGATCAACCTACACCTCTTCATCTTCCAGAGGAATGCAATTCAGGAAGCTATCTGGCTGTTATGAATGTCACATGATCATTGACCCTAGCAGGTATATATCTTATATTACTTCAAATTAATTAATTAATTAATTAATCAATTTAGCTTCAATTTTCTAACTTTAATTCCGTTTATAACCAAACACTTAAATTAATGAAAATGGCTGCTATTTCAGGTTACCAATTGCGAGGAGCACTGTCTGTGCCTGCTCTCACTGTGGTGAGGTCTTCCCTAAAATGGAAAGTTTGGAGCTGCATCAAGCTGTTCGTCATGCTGGTACTCTTCAATTTTCCTCCTTTTTTTTCTTTCCTAACTTAAATTTATTTTTTCTTTTCAGAAGAATACATGCATCATTAATTCCTTTTCCATTCTCTAATATCATGAGCATTTTCACTTTATGGAGCAAATGAAAAACTTTGGCTCCGTCGGATATAGATCTGATTGTTTGTTCAAGAGCATGATAACAATTCTGTCTACATCAATGTTAATTGATTGAATTGCCTTGTGCTTGAGGGAACATGTATATGGAATTAAAACGTAAAAGTACGCTTCGAAATTTGAAACATGGAGCAAAATGGACTCCACCATCCATGCATGTCATGATGCTGATTGCTTTGGAACTGTTTCTCCGATAATCTTGCTCTTGATTTTTCCTTTCTTGCCCTCTCACACTAAAGCAACTTTTCTTTTAACATTTGAAGGCTATTTTTTTTAATGGATTTTACTTCTCCTAATAAATTATTGCTTAATGCATTATCAATAATTAAATTCCTCTTAACATGTTTGGAAAACTTGAACTATTTTTCAACAGTGTTAAAAGTTTGACTATTAATTGCTGACTTAAAAAAATAGTAGTACTACTTTTAATTACTGACTACACAAATAATATTTTGCTCTGTCAACATTTTAATTTATTTTCATTCTTTAACAAAAAATACAGTAAAGTATTTTTTATGTACTAACAAAAATATAGCATAATAAGAGTATTTTTCAACTTTCTCAAGTTTGTCTAAAACTAATTACTGAGTACACAATTAATATTATCAACACTTAAATTTATTTGCATTCTTTAATACTCCTGTGGACCTCTCCTCAATAAATATTTTTTTTTTGAAAAAACAAAAACATTGAATCACCTCTTCACCATTCACAAGATGCGCCCACCAAAATTTCAGTGCATTAGTTGTGGGGGCAACCGTATATGTAGAGAGAGTATATGTACAAGATTACAGCTGTCCTCTTAAGAGAGATAAATGATCTGCCTCCACAACGTGCCACCTCTTTATTGGTTGACACCCCACCACCCAACTATTACAAACTCAAATATCAAATGTAATTTTTTTATTTTTTTTATAACAATCAATTGCAAACTCATAACTATAATATCAATGATATCATAGACTAGAACAGGATAAAATTTTCAATTAGTAGAATCAGATAGGAAACATTATGTACTCATAACTATAATCAATGATATTAGTATCATCTGTCTTTCCATTTAATTATACTAGTATTTTTTATATTCTATTTGCTGTAAACGAAGGACAAAATTTAATAATTTATTTTAATAATATTTAGTTTACTTTTTTATTCATGATAATTTAATTGTTGTATTTGGAATACAGTTTCGGAGCTAGGTCCTGAGGATTCGGGTCGGAACATAGTGGAAATAATCTTCAAATCGAGCTGGTTGAAGAAGGACAACCCGATATGCAAGATCGAACGGATACTAAAAGTTCACAACACCCAACGCACCATCCAACGGTTCGAGGAGTGCAGGGACACGGTAAAGAACCGTGCGCTGAGCAGCAGCAAGAAGAACCCCAGGTGCGCAGCTGATGGTAACGAACTCTTGCGGTTCCATTGCACCACCTTAACGTGCGCACTGGGCGCACGTGGGTCCTCGTCTCTGTGCGCCTCCATACCGGGCTGCGGAGTCTGCACCATCATTAGGCATGGTTTCCAAGGTGGAGGCGGAGACCAGGCGAAGGTGAAGGGCGTGAGAACCACCGCCAGCAGCGGTAGGGCACACGACTCGGTGGTGTGCGGTGACGCCACGCGAAGGGCAATGCTGGTGTGCCGCGTGATAGCAGGGAGAGTGAAGCGCGTGGTTGAGGACGCGCCATCGGAGGAGGAACACGTGTCGGTTGCGTCGTATGATTCGGTAGCTGGGTACGGTGGAATGTACTCGAATCTGGAGGAGTTGGTGGTTTTCAACCCAAAGGCTATCCTTCCTTGTTTCGTAGTAATTTATAAGGTCCTTTAATGTTAGGTAGCTAATAATTTGTAGTTGAAGAATATTTAAATTTTCACAACTAAACCAAATAACAATGAATAAGTTACTAGTTATTAGTAATCTGTATATTTCAGTTGCAACTTAATGACTAGTAATTTATTGATTGTTAATTATATGGCCATGGGGTGTGAAATACTGAAATGCAAAAGCCTGCGTAACTTAATATTGGTTCTTTAGTTTTGGAATTAGAATGTTGTAATGTACTTTCTATGCTTCGGTGTCTGCTAGTTCTGCCATGCACATGCCACACACGTGTGAGGCATGACCCAACCCTGGTCCAAGGTGGAAGGTGGAACCCAGATTGATGCCAGCACCCTGTGAATATCCCAGTAGTTACTTTTAATTACTCTCTCTCTTATTCAAAATAATGATTGTTTTTAAGTTATTTTTCAATAATATTCTTAAATATAATTAATTTTTTTTATTAATATTTATGTTGAAATGATAATTTTAATTTTTTAAATTATTATCTTCTATTTTTATTATAAGATCCAAATAAAAAATATGATTTGATTCTTGTTATAATATTTAATTTAGAGTATTTTATACATTAATTATTTTTTATAAAAATATTTTTTATTTCAATTAATTCTAAAATATGTGATAATAGAAAAATATAATTCATTAATTTTGTTTAAAAATAATTTTAAAAAAATTTAAGATAAATTTAGTATTTTTAATTAAATTAATCAAAAATTTTAAAATTGATAAATTAATTATTTCAATCTTATAATAAAAATTAAAAATAATATTTTTTTCAATAGTATCTTAGATATCTTTAAGAATGTTAATTAATATTTATATTGAAAAAAGACAACAAATATAAAATGTATTTATGCTCTATTAATTTATATAACGTTTTAAAAAAATTATATCAAATTATATGTTGTTTTATATAATCAACAAAATATTAAATATTTTTTTTCATAAAATACTTTTGGTGGAAGTAGTTGATTTTAGACAATAAATAAAAAATAATATGATTAATTAAAAAATAAAAAACTATATTATATATTTTTAAAATTCAACATATTAATTATAATTTTTAATATGTATGTTAAAATTTTAAACATCATGTAAGATGATAAAAAAGAATATTTATTATTAGTGAAAAATAGATTAATTTAAGATAGAATAATTAAAAATATTTTATCTAATTTTATATTAATTAAAATTTTTTAATTGGTATATTATAATCTTAAAAGAACATTATAAAAAAAAATTATTTTAAAACGTAGGGAGTAGAATGTCTCCGCACACTTTGTCTAGTGAATGAGTGGTTTTTCACTTAAATGCTAAACTCCACAAACATGGGTGTTTCTGTTCTATTTGCCCAAATATCATTTCTTTATTTGGGTGAACTTAGTATCTTTCCCCCAATACAAAGACTCGTCATTTAAGAATTTGACATTTTCAAACAAATGTTATTTTAAATATAAGAAGCTAAAGATAAAATCTTTAATATCATAAGATATGATTATTTTTCACACCATGTTAGTATCTGAGAGCAATTACTATAACAAGAAGTAAAAGTGATTTAATTTTTATAAATTTTTAAAGGGTTTATAAAATATGTTATTTTTATATTATGTAACCAAAACTAAGTATAATTTTCTTTTTGTCCCGAACTTTTTGGTTACTGGGCTAATTAAAAGAAGATATTGACTGATCATGTGACGAACACAGCATGCCATAAATGAGTGAGAGTACAGAGCAAGCATTTAAACATTGACCTGTCATCTTCCAAGCACACTGCCAGGTCCCGTAATAATTAGTAAGTCCACGCTTTTCTTTTTTTTTATCCCCTTCAATTTTCTATATATAAACAAGGGGAAAAAGTCTTTGCTAAAAATAAAATGGTAATAAATTAGTAAGGATGAAATTGAAAAAAGTTACTTCCAAATTTCAAACAGTTTTTATACAAGTACAAATTTATCTATATAATTAAAATATATTAAAACAATAAGATGAAAACTACCAAATTCTTTGTCTAACTTTTTTTTTTTTAGCATCCTAAACTTAAAGTTTTGTTGTTATAAAACATGTGACGATGCAAGAATTTCTTCTTCTACCTTTAGACATTTAAGATTTTAAATAATAATAAGTTTTGAGATTCAGTTTTTAATTAAATTAAATATTTGAAAGTAGAAATTTATCATTTATTATAATCCTATTTGACTGAAATATGATTACTTGTTTATAGAAGATATGAATGATTTATATACATAAACACCTTCTATCTTGGTAATCAAACAATTTATGGAGACACAATGATATGGTCAACAAATTGATGAGGCATTATGCAATAATTGAAAGAAAAGAGAGAGAGAGAGAGAGAGAGGAGAGAGCAGGTTGGGACGTGATCGGTTTGGGTTGTCCTTGACTAAACAACACTTTAGCAAGCAGGGCATAATGAAGAAGATAGCTTTTTGTTTGTTTTTGAAGACATATATAGGCTTTGGAGCATTAGACATTGGAGAAGAGAAGATGCGCGAGCACATGAAGAAATTCGGTGTTTTTTTTCTTCTTGTCCGGAGTAATTGTATTTTGGGAGAAGTCATACATTCCAAAACAATAGTTTCCCACCGAATCTAACATCCCACAATGGAATGCTATGTGAGTAAGTAATGGCTCATTGCTCGTTTCATTTTCTTAATCATAAATTAAGCTCTTCTTAGCTTTTAAGTTGTATTACTTTTCCATAGCAAAAACGACAAATTTAGGTTTCATGGTTTTCTCATCGTTAACACTTCAAATCATTCTCAAAACCTATAGCCACTTAGATTATGACCCGTTGAATGGACTTTTCATGCTTTATTTTTTTTTAATTCTATATATCTGCTATCCGTTAAATTTTAATTTTCACTCTTCACCTTTTTTCCCATTATTTTCTCGTACATATTTTTTTTTTAATAAAAATATGACTTTGTATTATAAATACAAGGTTACCTTTATATATATTGTCGGCAACTTACGACTTGTGGATGAGTAATGCTATTATTTTTTTTTTACAAATTTTTTTTACACTTAAAAAAAAATGAATGAAAGAATAAGAACAATTAATATGTAACTAAAACGTGTACAGGTGCACTGCATAGATAAATTTTAAAGAGTCTGTAAAATAAATTTTAATAAATTAAAAATAGATC